>JAQIXT010001335.1:0-16618 GCA_034700445.1 Stenotaenia linearis | reverse complement strand
ACTTAAGATTTTGCGTACGGAATTCTTAAGTTTTGACTTTTGCAAAAACTTAGGCTAGTTTTTGTGAATACCACCCCTGATATATAATTGACAAGGAATTTATATTTTTGGTTTAAATGCATTTAAGGCCAGCTGATTTTCATCAAAATTTCAATGATTTTAGCCAAAGATTTAATGATTTGGTCAAAATTTCAGTGATTTTGGTCAAAATTTCAACATTTTGGCCAAAAAATTTGTTTTTGACAGTGATATCATTCAATTTACAGCTTTTCATCCTCCCCCAGAAACAATTGTTAAAATTTTAGAATGACACCACTGCACAAACAAACTCTAATAGCTATAACTTTTCCAGAGAATGGGGTTATATTGACAAGAATGGAAAAGAAGTACCAATGAAACATCAATATGTAAGTGTCTTGGTTATTTTTGAAAACACAAAAATTCATTAATTTGTTTTCTCACTTATTTAGTTTTATAAAAACAATACATTTGGATTAGCAACTAAGGATAAGAATGGGGATTTAATTATTGAAACCATTCATGGAGCTGGCCATAATACTATAATAGCAAATCCAACTTATGTTCCAAAGTTCTATATGCAATGGCTTTATTGACTTATTACTGTATTTTATCAAATAAAAGCTACAGCTTTTAATTCAAGTTGTGATGTTTTTCCTACTCAATGCAATAAACCTGTCACTAATTCATAAATCAAGTAATTAACCAATAACAATGTGTCATTAGTCATTTTAGGATATTTCTCAGCCTTTCATGGTAAAAAAAAATAAACTTGACATAAAAATCTCATTACAATGATAAAATTTCAAATAAACAGTTATAATATGCGGGTTTTCGTTACAGCGAGTTTCGTTGAGTCATTGAATTCTGATACTTCCCTGTTAAATAACTTCCTAGCTATAAATATCTAAACAATTATTTACCAAATACATGTAGTATTTTTTTTAAGTTATTTTATTTTTTGAAATTAAACTGCTGAAAATCTGTAGATTTTGAAGTAAAACTGTATAAAATCTGTGAAAAATCTATAAAATCGGCCCAAAACAATGCAAAAAAATTTCAAAAAATCTGCAGATTATCTCTATTTTTTAGCTCGGTTAAGATAGGTAACTCAAAATACAATGAGCTCTTGACTTATGCCAATGTACCCGGATGTTGGGGACCAAACATTACCTAATGGACAGCTATTTAACAGTAAAAAAGATGCTTAGTACAGAAACTAAAGTTGAAAAACATCATTCAACCTTATTATTTATAGATACCATGACATTTGTGTGTTTTGAAATGGCCATGGAGACAAAAACTACCTAATTAATAACTGAAAAACAAATATGTTGTTTCAAATTTCTTTTTTTTTCTTGTTTGTTATGTTCTTGTTTTTTGTTTTTGTTATTTATTTCATTTCGCTACTTTTTCCTGTTTTTGAAATCCTATTCACGCAAATTAGGTAGTGATCATTCATATTTTTCTTATATTACTTTTATGCAAATAAAGATTAATTTATTATTATTTATAAAAATATTCAAATGACCTCTAAAACTACAATTATTAAGAAAAATATTTTTAAAATGTAACTATGGAAAAATTTTTTTATTTTGATTTTCAGTTTAAACATTTTTTAAATTTTATATTGGTTTACAAAGCGTTATATAACAACTGACCATTCCTTCCACCCACCTCCATAACACTTCAGTAACAATTTCATTACCTCCCCCATCCCCTAGCATCTTAAATAATTTATAGATAGCCCCCTGTAGAAATTTTGCAAAAAATAATTATTTAAAAAATTATAGATCAGCCCAGCAAGACCTGTTACAATTACACTACAATGTTTTGATCCACAATTCCAGCCAACAGCAAGGACTATTTCAGACAAAATTTAAGTAAATTTGTTTCAAAAAATTATTATTTTACACGTTTAAAAGTACATTCTGAGCCTTTGTCGCAATTGTTATTTATAAGTTCATATTTTTCCATAATTATCATGTTTACATGTATAAATTTCAAGGAAATTTCTCACTACCGAGTTCAAATTCCTCAATATCTATTCAAATGCTTTTTAATACAGATTTCATAAATGCAGCAAATGTAACTGACAAGGGGACCACATGAATAAGACACCATCGATTCTAAGACATGCCCTGATTTTTGACATGATATAAAGTGAAAAACAGTGCATCTTAGAACCGATGAAATACGGTAGGTGGGATTTCGTTGGTGAGTTTCATGAGTCTTCAATTCTGATACTTCCATGTCAAATTAGCCTTTTTCTGGGTTGCGAAACATCACGCGACTTCCGGCGAATGGCAACTTCCAATTCAAACTGAAAACTAGGCTCTGGCAGGGAAAAATAAATTGCTAGTACTGTGTTCCGGTATAAAAACATAAGAAGTCACTTTAAAAGAAAATAAAAAGCTAATCAAATGGCAAAATAAATTTTCAACTACTAAAAGGTAAGAAAAATTAGATGAGAATTAAATTTTTACAGAAAACACCATGATTTGAGGCCACAGGATTGGAGGGTAATCACCTATTGCCTCATTTTGAAACAGAACTGGACGAGGCCTTTGTCTCACCAGATCGCACTGTGAAAAGGGCTAACAGGTAACTATTACGGCGAGGTAGATAACTCAAAATACAGTGAGCTCTCGACTTACGCAAATAATTTGTTCCTCGGATTTCTACATAAATCAACAAATCACATAAATCAAATCTGTTTGACATTTCCTTGTTTACCTCTATACTTTTCTACTTCCATACTAGAGTGCACAACTAGTTTTGTCTACATTTTCCTGTTTTCCAAGTTCTAATCGAACAATTTCACTTAAATAGTATAAAGCCAATACATGCATTCTAAGTCTCAATGACACAGAATGTGTAAGTCGTGTAAGATAATTGTAGGCAACTGAAAAAAATTTTAAATGCGTTTTATAGCCATGATTTGTTTTGAGGGCCCCCATTGGCTCTCGAAAGGCCGGTCAAGCAAGTTAAACCGATTGAAAACCCTTTAAATTATTACTTACCTCAATTAACGTGATCAAGAGTGTTTTCGATGCCGGAAGGAACAAATTCCTTCGTCTCGATGTGTTGTCTAATATCATGTGACGTAAACTCGATCTGTGAATCGTGATTCGTGAATCTGAAAATCATTACCGCGTTCAAATATCCAATATCGATTAAACTTTTAAAATTGTTTCTTCAGCAATTAGCCATCGTAGGCCTACAACCTTACCGATCTTTGGTATTGTAATAAAATGCCATTTGATGTAATCTTTGTATTGAATTTGTGTTATTCCTACACACTGTAACGTTGACTTTATATTGCCAGTCAGAAATTGTTGTAAGTCATTGAATTTTTCCGTAAAATGTAGGGATCTACTCGACCTGGTGGCATGGCTCGCGTCTTCTAGTTACCATGGTGACAAACAGGAAAAACTTTAACGTGGATTATTCGAATAACGGCGCTTCGAAATTGGATTTAAATAGATAATATAACTTTTATTTTTTGAAGCATTTTTTTTTTGTTTAAGTTAAATTAAAATTAAATAGAAGCAGAATCTTTTTATTAATTGAGCGAAATTATGATGACGTAATTAAAGAGATTCAGTTTCAATTTCTATCTCACGGCGATTCACTCGATCATGGTTTTAATAAATCAATTATAATAAATCCAAATAAGAAATAAATGATTTTTTTTTGCTATTCAGAAGTTTTGTAATTTTTCAACGTATGATTAGGAATTTATGATTTAATAGTTTAGAAATGGAAAATTAAAAAATAACAAGAAATTTTATCTTGACACTGCCACATGTGAAAAAAAAATTAATTTCTTACCTTTGATTGCTGTCATAATGACTTTCAAATTGGTTTTAGTTCATTAATCGATTATATAATTAATTTCAAGGTTTACAGTTCGATTTTATAACACACATTCAATTTTTCCACAAATTTCCTGTTGACTTTACCACACAATATAAGGAAATTTTACTCCCGAGTTCAAAATCCTCGATTTATCCATTAAATTTTATGAAATGATTTGTTTCATCACTTTTGGTCAGTATTTCATCATTTTTACTCCATTTTAGGTTTTACAAACGAAAAAAGGAAATTCTTGGACTATTTTCATTCTTGTATTATATTGCAAACCTAATTGGAACTCATTCTAGACTAATTTTAGTTGTAAAATGATGGTAATAAACAAGTGATTACAGAAATCACTGATTTTTATTATTTTCAAAAAAAATTCCTAGAAAAAATTTACAACTTTCTTCCTCTTCAAGCCTCAATAGAAGTAAATAAATACTTCACATTTCAAGTATCAGACCCAACATTTGTTGTGTATGATTCGAGCATTGGAGCATCTGGAAATCAGTTCATTGGCAGAAGTCTGTACGGAGATGGATCCACTTCCTGTCAACTGATTTTTTTCTTAATCCAATCGACAAACTTCGATATTTTCGTGTAAATTCCTGGACTATTCGGCAACGCACATTTGATACCGTTTGAAACAATTCCAGCCAAAACCCAACGTCCGTCTGACAGTTCGACTGAAAGAGGTCCACCAGAATCGCCCTTGACGAAGAAATTTGAAAAGTTAATTTAAAATTTTTTAAATTTCATGATTTGAGATTACCTCGCAGGAATCTTTGCCGCCTTCTTTGTAACCGGCGCATAGATAAGTGTCTTTGACGTTTACTCTCGTGTCTGACGCTTTGAAATACTCTTGGCATTGTTTTTTACTTAGAATTGGTACAGATACGTGGTTGAGAACGCTGGCGTGTCGTCCACCTGTAAGTATTTACAGTAATTATTTTTAAAGATTTTTGGTTTTAGTTGTGTTTGAAGTGGGTTAAAGTGGCGTAATTGCGTAATTTTCAAATAATTTGCAATTTTTGAGCCGCTTTATAAGGCACTTCCGGTTTTGATGGGGACTTGCGATCTTCTAGGCAGTTACTCAAAGTGCAGTTTTCGATGATTACACTATTTCTACCTTTGTAGCAACCAGAAGTTCCTTTAAAAGCCGCTCCAAATTGAAATAAGAGAAATAAATTTGCTGTTTTCAAACAATTCTCAAAACTTGGAGAGATCTGAAATGAAACTTCGGGTGTGGTTGGAGACTTGTAACTTCCTGGGCATCAAATCAATGTACAGCTCTCAATATTCATAAAATTGCAAGCTTCTGGACAAACCAGAAATGTCTTAAAAATCCGCTCCAAATTGGAAGAGATAGCAATAAAATTATTTTCTCCCAATTAGCCTTCCTCCAGCAATCGTAACCGGAAAACAAATTTTATAAATAATCTAAAATTATTATCCAATTTTCAAATTTATAAATGTAACTTTTATAACTACACTCATGCCATTATATTCTCATTTGGTAATTACATTGCAAAGGTGCAATGCAGAGAAGTTCAAGTTTAATATTAATAACCTTGTCAGTCACGATTTCGAGCGCTATAAAACCACACTTCCGGTCAACTATTTTTCTCAAAACTCACAAAATGCAACATTCCGCATCCCTACATACTCCCCATAAAATTCAAAGCTCCCAATCAAACCGGAAGTACCACCAAATCACGGTCAAAAGTGAGCAAAAACGCCAACACAACTAAAAGTGAGATAAATTACACTTAATAACAGCCTCTCTCTCGAGTTATTGCACTTGAATCACTAATTATTTTCTAATTATCATTATCCCCAACTAGTTATTCAACTTCTCAACAACACAAAAAAATTAACAACCAATTCAATACCACTACTCAAACGTCCAAATCCGCTAACGACACCGAAAGAACCAGTAAAATCTTGATCACTCGTAGGCAGACAAATTGGCACAACATGAAGTTGAAATTCAACTGGTTTATCCAACTCCAACAACGCTAAATCGTTCTCAAAAGTGGACGGAACGAAATTCGGATGCGCATGCACTTTGCGCACGTTCCGTTCGATCTTCGGATAAAGCTCGAATTCGGACGCCGGATCGTATTCGCCCAAAACGACAAGAAAATTCTTGAAAAAACTGAAAAAGATGAATAAATTGGTGATTAATTAATTATTAATTATGAATTTATACCCTGGTTTGCAGTGAGCGGCTGTGAGGACGAAATTTGAGCTGATTAAGACTCCGCCGCATTTGTTTCTGGAAAAAAATCCGAGAAATGCAACTTCCTTGACAAGTGCCTGTAACAAGAATTAAATCGATATGAATATTTATCGGTTGGGTGTCGAAGTGAAGGGGACTGTAGGAAGTGAAGGGCATTTGCATTGGGCTAATTGGTGGGTTTTAATTTGTCGTTTTAAGCTAAAAGATCACTGACTTGACTTTCTTACTTGCCAAGGCCATTGACCAAAGGAACTTGCACTTCCACCGACTATTCTTCCGTCGAAAGCTAATGGTCGTATGCCACATTCTGTGAAACAGAACAAAAAAGAAATTATTTTTTTAATGTGGAAATTTGCGAGTTAGGAATGGTTCTGTAATTTTAAATACGATTTTAGGGTAAATTTTGTAGTGATTATTCGATTTCAGGATAAATTTTGTGATGATTATTCAATTTTAACATAAATATTTGTTCAATTTTTATGTAATTATTCATTTTTTTTCGCTTAAATTAGGATGTTGTAATTCGATTTTGCACCAAGTTTGCTATTATATTTCCATTTCTGCAGTAATTCTGCAATTATAATTCAATTTTTGAACAATCTTACAATAATTGTTTAATTTCTGCACAAATTTTTTCGTGCAATTCAAATTTTGCATAAATTTTGCAATTTGGAATCAAATTTTAAAAAAATTTCGCAGTTTGAAATCAAATTTTGCACATATTTTTCTATTGCAATTCAATTTTTCCTAATATAATTTGACTTCAACAAATTACAATTCAAACCACAATTCAAACTCAGCAACTGAAATGCAATACTACATTCACAAATGCCAATTTTCTATTTATAACAAAAAACACCACTATATACCAACCACCATTTTATACCATTTTTGTAATCCATCTTCTCAACCACACTTCTCGTCGTCGTCCTCTCACTCATCGTCGTGCTCTCACTCGTCGTCGTAGTCCTCTTCGACTGATAACTCGTCACTTTCGCATGAAACGGAACTTTAGTCAACTTCACCTTACTAAACCCAATCGGCGTCGTCGCAGCCACAGTCGTCGACTTCATAATCGTCAACAGCGGCGTCCTTTCACGTCCCTTCGTATACGCCCATTCACCAACACTTGTGCTCTTCTTCTCGACCGGAAGTCTCGTCACAAACACCAAACCCTCACCACTAACACTAGAAACAGTTGAAGAGTCGCTTTTCTCCTGACTAGAAGCAGTTAATCCCTTAACTCTTTCATGACCATCGGTCGTAACTTGGAAATTCCTCGGCAAATGGCAGCAGGTGCCCAGAAGAAACCCCTTTAGGCACACTTGGCGAGGAACACCATTTTGTTGACGACATTCCCACGTGTAGGAACATTCAATGCCGATTCCACAGAAAGCCACACGAGAACTTCCTCGGGCAACAACTGAAATTGAAAGAAAAAATAAAAAATTTAATTTTAATCTCTTTAATAAGATCAACCCTTTCATACCTGCGTTTGCAAGGCTCAATAAAGTGATGATGAAGCTGAATTTCACTGGTTTTTGATGCATTGTTATTGAATAATCTACGCAAAATTGTTTTTGTGGTTATTTTTGATGACAATTGATGGTTATTTATGCTTTTTACTTACTGATTATGTGATTTTTATCTCAAAACGGCCATCACCTGTGGCAAGTTGATGATGATTTAAAGCGGAGGCTGTGAATTGTCATGATGAAGGTGTTTTAGTAGGTGCATGCAGTAGGGAAGCAAATGAAAGACTAATTTGGTTTGTACCAGGCCAATGTTATTGACCCTAGTCGCAGGCCCATTTCCTGCGTGCCCAAAGGCAATATGGACTGGTAGTAGATGAAAGAAAAGCACTGGGAAATTAATTTTTTTTTTTTTTTTTTTGGTTTCTTATTAATTTATTTATTGAGTTTGAAAAAAAAATTTTCTTGTTCAGTTTTGGAGGTGAAAAAATATTTCTTTGTTAATTGATTTTTAAGTTAATTTTTTAAGAAATTGCCATAAGGAAATCCGGTAACACTGTTCTCATTTGTTATGGTTGGAAATGTAAAAAGAATGTGTCCTCGTGAACTAATAGCAATTAGTGATAATGTGGTTTGGTGAAATATTTGCTAGTTTTATGACCAAAAATTGCTGTTATTTTTAACTGAAATTGAGGTAATGTTTGAAATTTTTGCTGGTTTTAAAAAATCAAATTTTTATAACTTTTTCTGAATTTTACACTGTAATTTAGTAAAATGTTTATAGTTTTTGGTGATTTTATAACTAAAACTCAAATTTTTTCTGCATTTTACACTGAAATTGAGTGAAATTAAACTTTTAACTTTTCAGTTTTTGCTGATTTTTATAACAACAAATCAAATTTTTCACTTTTTACAGCATTTATCACTGTAATTCTAAGTGAAACATTTGGAATAACTAAAATATTTACCACTTTTCCTCCATTTCTCACTGAAATTCCTCAAAAATTATAAAAAAATAACATTTTTTCTTAAAATTTTATTTACAATTCATCATACAATCCCCAAATAACATTTAAAATACCACATATTACATAAAACTATAAAATAAATATAAATATTAACAAACTATTACATAAAAATTAGTATTAAAAAAAACTATATATACAAAATATACACACAAGAACTGAGTAATACAGTTGACATGCATTTTTGTCAGAGGGAAAAAACCTGTTAATTTCAGAGGAAATGTCTATTGGTTAGAAAAATTACTGTAATTAATGGCAAATTATCAGGAAATGGTAATCATATGCCACTAGATATGAGATTTATGGGATGGACTTTTTCAAACTGTAATCAGAAGGTTGATGGCCTCCAGTTGAGAATTTAAAAAACTAGTATAGCATTGATCCAGTCACGGAATCTCGATATTCGGGTGTAAACACCGGGTTGATTTGGTTCGGCACAACCTATGCCCCAAGATATAATTCCTGCGAGAGTCCACCGTTGATCGGCACCGCGAATCACCATGGGTCCTCCTGAATCACCCTGTAATAATTATAAGGTGGCGTGAAATTCTACTTCCGCACTTTAAAATCAGGGTTTAGAGGGAACATTAAATTATTTTTTTAAATTTTATGAGCGCGGAAACTAGTAATTTAAGTGCCATATTTCATCAATTCCAAAATAAGGTATTTTAGTGTTATTTTTTGTATTGTGAGACGCAGAATGGAAGAATGTACTGAAAATATTTTTGTCTTAGAATTGATGAAATACAGTATCAGTAATTTTCCTTCTAGCTATGAAAGAAAAAATAAAATACCGTTTCAGCTAAAAAAAAAAATCTACAAAATATCTACAGTTTTTTGGCCGATTTGCAGTTTTTTAAAAAGTTTTTCTACAGTTTGCTTGAAGTCTTTATTATCAGCCCCAAGTAACCTTATCTTCCATTACATGCCACATTTGAAGAACACTCCATTCTGCAAGTCATTCAATCCTGATTATTTTGGTCACAGAAACCGTTACATTCTGTTCTTTTCAACTCTTAATTCGTTTAGGAGGTAGACAACAGACAACACCATACTAAACAGCTCGTCTGTGTTCGAGAACAAAGTGCGCAATGGCATGGTTGGTGCATTCAGCACCAGTTCAGTCCCCATTCCCGAAAGAACAACGCTGGCGAAAGAAGCTTAACCTATTCCTGCAAAATAATTGACTAAAAACTGATAGTAATACCCACACACCATATCAGTTTTTGGGCAAAATTTTCGGTGGGAAAGGATTAAGCCAGCCAGAGTTGTTTTTTGTTGCACAGACTTTAGAAATAAAAGTCCACACTCGGCACTCTTAGTAAAAAAGGTATAAAAAGCCATATAGGTATGTGTATGGAGACATTCTTAAACCTTTAAAGGTACAAACAATATCTCCTTTCTGGTTTTTTAAACCTTCTTCACCGCGCAACTGGAAAAGAGACCGATGGACTTCTAGTGATAATTCTCAAATAACAGATACCAGAACTGCGCATACTCAAAACTTTCCATTTCAATCTTCTTCACTTCCAACATCTAATAAAAACAAAAATGAACTTTCAGAAAACAACAATCCTAACTTACCTCACAACTATCGACACCACCTCCGGGTCTCCCAGCACAAATAAATATATCAGGAATTGATTCTATATACCCAGCTTGGCGATACAGCTTTTCGCATTCCAAATTGGAGATGATCGGTATTTGTGCTTCATACAACTCATCAGGCAGTGGACCATCTAAACAAATTACAACCAAATTACAAAACACTCGTAAAACAAATTGATCAAACAAAACCTTCATATAGTCTTCCCCATCCAGTAACATAAGCAGATTCATTGACAAAGGAGTCATCATTGTTAGGTATACAAATTGGAATTATATTCTTGCGGAAACTGATGGGCTCGAAAAAGCGAACAAGTGCCAAATCATTTTCGAAGTTGCGTGGATTGAAATCAGGATGTTTGGCTATTATTTGTACTTGGCGGTCAATGTGCGGCAACGTTTCTTTGACATCATTCACATTAAAATCTCCAATTCTGACTTGCAGTTGTTCAACAGGAACACTGAAAATATAATTTAAAAATATATTAACAACAAATTATTTATCTTTTCATATACTGTAAAACTGGGTAACTGTGGCCATAGATGTGGAATATGGTCACAATAATTTCATGTTAAAATTTTGTAAAAATTCAAGAAATATTTGCCAAATTTCTAGAAAAATCAAGAAAATTTGATAGAAATTTGCAGAAACTCAAAAAAAAATTGCCAAAATTAAGGTAAACATTCGAAAATTGAAGAAAAATTTGCAAAAATTAAAAGGGAATTTGCAAAAATTCAAGAAAATTTAACAAAATTTCAAGAAAATTTTAAAAAACTTCAAGAAAATTTTAAAAAACTTCAATATTATTTTGCAAAAATACAAAAAATTGTATAGGTGCAATAATTTAACAGAAAAGTGCAGAAATTCAGTAAAAACAGCAAAATTTTAAGACAAAATTCCACAAACATGTATATATTCTAATTCCCCTCACTGGGATCTATCACCTAGCCAAAAATCACATTCTAATCTTCCAAATAAAAGCAACAATTCCAAAAAATATTCAAAAAACAGCCACATCCACCCGATAAATCACCAATACTCACTTGTCCACACAATGTGCAGCACTAATAGCCCAGTTTTCATTAAGTAGTGCGGCTCCACATTTATGCTGAAATGTATTTTTCTTCCACTGTCTCAGTGACACCTGTTATTAAAATAAAATCAAATTTCCTTTACACCATTCGTCTAGACTCTAACAAGCATATTATGGACTACTCAGGATGATACTACAGATAACTGTGATGCTATTTTCTGATTATAATTTACCTGCCAAGGCCACTTTCCAAATACGGCTTTGCGCCCGCCTACAATGCGCGCCGAAGGTATATTTTTATCATAAAAGGTTCTTCCGCAAGCTGAAATAAAGAAAAATAAAAGATTTTAATTGAGAAGTGATGATTTGATTTAATTAATTCAGTGAATGGTTCATCAGCATCAACAAGCTGGAATTCATCAGAAATATTCCACGACATTAATCTTCACAATGTATCAAAGCGGAAGTGCTTCCACTTCAGGTCATTGGGCCAAGTTCAGTCGAGACAGATGTGTGCCTCAAAGAGTTATAAGGTATTGAAGCTAGAATTATAAAGTAATTTAAAGTGATCGGCGTCAACTTTTTGATTTGCGGCTAATAGCGGAGATTATGAATCTAAATTATACCTTATATAAAATATTGATCATTTTTAAGTCTTTTTTATGACTTTTTTAATTGTATGGTCATTTTTTGATCAATTTGTGATCAGTTGTGATCATCATCAAACG
Organism: Stenotaenia linearis; assembly: GCA_034700445.1. Lineage (NCBI taxonomy): Eukaryota > Metazoa > Arthropoda > Chilopoda > Geophilomorpha > Geophilidae > Stenotaenia > Stenotaenia linearis. The sequence continues at coordinate 4,633 of JAQIXT010001335.1, read as the reverse complement.
TAAAAGAAATTTTGATTATTTTAAGCGATCAACGTTTAATTAAAATGAAATTATTAAATGGTCTTTTAGACATTTGATCACTGGTTAATCACATTGTGGACTTTTACGATTAAAATTATTATCAACTAATTTTAAAATTATTAAATCAAGTATTAATAATGATTTGAAAATGATCAATTATTTTTGTAAGGGATGAATTCTTATGAGTGACTTCTCATTAAAAGGCTTAAAAACTGTAAACGAGACCCAAAATATTCAGTTTCCAACTTTTAATCCATAAAACTGACTACTTTCCCATGAAACCCATATTCCATCATCCTTCTAAACCAAAATACAATATATTATTGTTTGTAAACATTATAATTCCAAAACAAACCCATTAGATTTAATGAAAAATATTGTTTGTTTATTTGGCTTAAACGCTGGAAAATTTATGAATTGTATTTTAAAGGTGTAGGTTTTGTTATTTAGCTTTTGAGTAGGTTGAAATAGTTGTTTATTTCTCATTCACTATCACTATATTATCAATGGGATATTTGTAAGTAGGTGTATACCTAAAGGTCACCAGTGGTTGCAATGGCCAAATGTGAGCTGACATAATTGAGATTGTGATTTTTAAGGCATAAGTCACAAGTTCAGGTCTCAGTAAGCCATTTGTGTCAAAAATGCACACCCCTTGTAACATCAGGATTAAAATGTTTCTTGGCTGGATGCCAACTGAACTGGTTTCTAAGGAGGCGGGGAATACGGTAGAAAGATTTGCACAGCTGAAGAGATACATAAACCTTCCTGCTTTCTTTCTAATACATTGTTACCTTGATATTAAAATCATATCTACCTCCTCTACCTACACTCAGATAAAAAGCCATGAGGTATGTGAATGGAGACGTGTTTATACCTTTATAGGTATAAGAATATCTCCATATACATACCTATGTGACTTTTTATACCTTTTTTTCTGAGTGTACCAAACATCTAATACTTTCATCTTACCTTCCTTAAAATCAGCATTAGCCAAATTAAACTGCGTAGTTGTTGGCTGTGTTGTTGTCGTCGTCGTTGTCGTTGTTGTTGTTGTAGTTGTTATAGGTATTTTTTGCAATTTCACAGTTGTAACTACTCTTCTTGTAGTTGTGCTTGTCTTCGGAAAAACCGTTGTTTTCCGAAAAACATTCGCTGGCAACTTAGAATTGGCAGTAGTCGTTGGAACTGGCTTTCGCGGAGGCGGTGAATGGTAGAATGGTTTGTACTGTGGAGTAGTTGAGGTCATGTTCCTCCTATTTTCTGAACTAATAACAGCCCAATCTATAATGGATGGCCGTAGAGTAACTGGGACTGTAGGAGTTATTGGTTTCCTCGTGACCAAAGTCAATAGCATTGTTGAAGATGAATCTGCAGGTGTAACTTTCCAGCTCGAATTTGCGAACAAGTTGGGTTGAGATGAGTCTAATAATCCATTTTCACTTAAACTAGACTTGGTGGTCGTAATGACTGGTTGTACACCAATTCCTGTAGAGATAGAGGTAACGACTGTCGTGACCGGACGAAGAGTCGACGGCTTCCAGCGGGAAGTAGCCGGTTCAAAATTTGTTGTCGGTTGAATATCATTCGCTGGTAATTCGTGCACAAGAACATCAAGTTCTGAGTTAGGTGGTAACTGGCAGCAACTGCCAAGAAAAATGCCATCTTTACAGGTTGTTAACGGTTTTCCTCTGGCTTCGAAACAGTTAAGCGCAAACATGCAAATCCCAGTCTCTCCCGTGCTGTTGTCATAGCACGAAAGTGGGCGAATTAGACCTGAAAACAGAGAAAAACAGTAAAATGATCGATTTGTTACTCCAATTTTATCTATTTGTTAGGCCAGTGTCATTTCAGCCAATCAGACAATCGCTTATTACAGTTGGAAAACTCAAGCGACACCAGATTGGCTGAGAACGTCTGTCTCAAATCCCACCATTGGACGAGGCTTATTCAGCAGGAAATACTAGTCGATCGTGCGTAACTAAACGATTAACTGCATTCTATTAAGTAATTAAGTAATTAATCAACTTCAACTGTATTTTATCCAGGAAATACAGAAACAAATTCATAAAATATGAGAAAAACTCACGAGGAAATGAATTAAAATTAAAACAATAACAAAATGAAATGTTTGAATTACAAAAAATGGAATTAAGTTTTTATCAAAGGTCAGAAGTTCAGCTGTTGAAATCGTTTTAATTTTTTGTAAACTTAAATCGAAAAAGAGGGGGGAGAGTAAAAAAATGTGGGGTGAGAATTTAAATGATTTGCACTGTGGGTCACAAGTAAAGTTGTCCTAAAGCAGCCACACTTTCACAGGTGGATTGTGATCCGGAAATTTGCACCTCAGGTAAAATCTCAGAGGTCAGGGTTGTCTGGAAAATTATGCTTAGTGTTGTAATTACCAAGTTAACTTTATTGTGCGACTGAAATTGCATGAAATTTTCTATTAAATATTTAGTTTGGTTAGTGGTAACAAATTTTTGATGAGAAAAAATGAGAAAATGATCTATTTTGATGCAAATAAGTGAGAAAATGTTGATTTTGATATAAATAAATAGCAAAATTGTAATTTTGTTGAAAATAAATAAGAAAATAATCAAATTTGATACAAATAAGTGAGAAAACAATTAGATTTGATGTAAATAAATGGGAAAATAATTAAATTTTATGTAAAAAGTTAGGAAAATCCCCTACTTTGACATCGTAACATACCTAAATATCAGTTTTAGTATTTAATTTACTTAATTACAGTACCCACCAACAACTAAAACAAAATTTTCATTTATCACAGCAATAACTCCAAATTTACCCATTTAATGTCACCAAGGACAAAATTAGATGAAAACAAACTCACAAATTACATTACACGCAAAATTAAACCAACAAAACTAACAAAAATCCCATTCACTGCACTTTCCTTTCAAAAATTCTTCAAAAAAAAGAAAAAGAAAAAAAACTCTTTCAATGGCCAGGTCAACCCATAAAAAAACAAAAAATTCAAAAAAATCACACAAAACCAGGAAAATAAAAAAAAACCTTTAGAAAAGTATAATTTAAATCACTTACCTCTCGTTAATCTGTCATAAACACTCCTTACGGACCCAATTTCGACACTTTTCAGCAGCAGAATGAGAAAAAAGAAAAAAATCCGTAATTTATTGGACCTGTGGAGTTTAACGGGCCAGTGGAATGAAAGGCCCATGCTGCACTCCTTTCCCTCCCAACCGCTTAATTCGGGGGCATTCTTGAGATTGTGCTGTAGGTGGCAAGGCAACGTGAATCTCCCGGGACTTGGCGGTCAACCGGAAGTACCGTGACGTCAAAACACTCTTAGCCTTTGGCGTTCAGGTCGTGGGGTGCGCGACGAATAACTGTCACTCGATTACTTTATTTATTTTATTTTTCTTCATTTTTTTGATGATAAAAGTGATTTTCACGGTTGATTTTTTTTTTTTTTTTTTTGAGTGTGAAATTATTTTTTGTGTGTTAAAGTGTTTGTTTTGTTGTTTTTCATTTCCGCGCTTCGTTGGAGTTGAATGACCGCTCTTAGCCTTGAATCTCGGGTTCTTCTGCACTAACCCGATTTTCAACTCGCAGGCCGAACGTGGCCTTAGGGTGGTGGAATTGGTCTGGACACGGTTTATTAAGTGTTGATCAATGGGAAGTTCACGTTTAATTGTTTTGTTGGGTTTGGGCGGAGAAGTGGTTGAATGTGTTGATAATTGGTTGAATTTTTGAGGGGAAATTGAGTAGTTTTGTTGGTTTGTTATTGTTAGTTAAAGAGGTGTTAATGGTGACGAGTGGTAAGAGAAATTACCGATAGATGGAGTGATGATGTAATTTTTCATGAAGATCTCATGCTCAGATGCAATTGAAAAGTTTACAGGTCAGAGATGGGCTGGAACGTAAAAATGTCGATACGCGATATATATTGTGTGATAAATGTTACGATACGATATGAATCGATATGTCGTCAAAATTTATGATATAATACGATACGATATATTACAAAATAATTTTTAAAAATTGTGAAATGTTTTGGAATGTGAAAAAATAAAGAATTAATGTGAAAAAGTAAAGTAAATAGTATTAAAAAATCAAAAATTAAGATCGTATGAACAAAGAAAAATTTTGTGAAGAAAATAAATGAGTTTTTTGGAAAAAATAAGAAACCGTGTGAAAATTGTATCGAATTTCACTGAAAACGCAACATACTCGGTACTCGGCGCCGTTCACTAGTGAACTGGAACCGGAAATCCAGTTCACTAGATCGCATTTTGAAACTGGAATAGCTCCGTAACTATTCACTTCCAGCAGTTCAAACCTAGAGCAATAGACTCAGCACATCAAGCTCTATTATGCCTAGTTCACACATTGAACCACTTTTTCAGAAAGCCCTGACTTTTTGAAAGTTAAGTTCTCTATGTCTCCCCTAGGGTTTTTCAAGCCATTCACACTTTGTGGGGAAGTTTTCTAGAACTTTCCCCTGAAGTAGATAATCCACCCCCCCAAACAAAGCTGCTGATTAGTTTTGTCTGGCAAGATGGCAACCCAAAACAAAGGAGTCGTAATTTTGCTGTCATTGCTAATGAATTTCGGAATATGGAAT
>JAQIXT010001334.1:0-16638 GCA_034700445.1 Stenotaenia linearis | reverse complement strand
TTCAATAAAATTCACTAAAAAAAATATTGCAATTCAATAAAATTCACTAAAAAAAATATTGCAATTCAATAAAATTCACTAAAAAAAATATTGCAATTCAATAAAATTCTATGAACAATATTAAAAATATACAAAATTTCTTACAAACTTTTAAGAAATTCTATTAAAAAAAATTTAAAAATACAAGAAATCAACAAACTTTTACAAAAATTCACATAATTTTCAAAATTTCTTACAAATTTTACAAAAATCTACATAATTTCCAATTTTTTTTTTACAAATTCAACAAAACTCCTCAAATTCTAGAAGCAAAATTGAAAATATATGAAATTCCATACAAACTTTTAAGAAATTCTACAAAAAATATTTTAAAATTAAAAAAAATCAACAAAATCTTACAAAAATATAAATAATTTCCAAAAATTTCTTACAAATTTTACAAAATCTCAATAATTTTCAAAAATTTCTTCAATTAGTAGTACAAATTTAACAAACACCACAAATTCTATGATCAACATTGAAAAATATATAAAATTCCTTACAAAACATTTAAGAAATTTTGTAAAAATATTTTTAAAATTCAAAAAAACCACCAAAATAATACAAAAATCCGCAAAATTTCCACACATTTCTTAAAAATTCAACAAAATCTCCACAAATTTCTTAAAAATTCAACAAAATCTCCACAAATTTCTTAAAAATTCAATAAAACTCCTCAAAAAACCCAACCAAAACCGAACAAACCCCAATCAAAAAACACCAAAAACAACTTACAACACCCAAAACCCAAAAACCAAACTCAAATTTCACCCACCTCCACCCACCACTTCCTCAACCAAACCCACCAAATCCAAACAAACCTCATCCAACTTTAACTCAACTCCACCATATTACACCAACTACGCTTCGATTATTACGTTACATCGAAACATTAACGTCAAAAATCACGAATTAAAAGCAAACCAACATCATAAATAATGCGAGCAACAAACTAACAAAAAAATCAACTGTCAAAATGCGAAATCCACCTGAAACTCGGTAGAAAAATATCCATTATTAATTGAGCGAGATAACGTTAATAATCGCGCTGTTGCAGGAAAGCATCATTTAAAATGCCCGGATCGATACAAATATCATTAGCGATTGGCAAAGTAAGCTGATCTAATTATCAATCAACGTAATTGTACTGCACATATGCCATTATGTAAATAGAGAAGGAAAGGAATGCATTTTTCAAATGGATGACGTCATTGAAGATCAACGGTCAATCGATATGTTGGTAGAAATTATGTGGAATTATGGCGACAATTCGGAAATGGGGATATTTCGATTTTTTGTCGATTTTGTAATTTCGACTTTTTTTTTATTCGATTTTTGGTGTTTTCGATAATAAGTTTCGAATTTTTTCGATGTTTTTTAATGATGTCGAATAATTTACTCGAAAAATGACATTTTGCAGTTTTCGGCATTTTTGTCGTCCACATTTTGGTGATTAAGACTGAATTTCGATATTTTGGATTATTTCGATTTTATTTCGAGATTTTTTTTTTCTTTTTAATCTTTTTAAATTATTTTTTCGACATTAAATTTTCAACATTCTTAAAATTTATGTCGAAAAAAAGTGGAAAAATATCAAAATGCTGAAAAATACAAAAAATATTTCGAAATTCGGTTTTTATCGATAATTTTTTTGGACATTTTTTTGGTTTTTCGACATAAATTTTGGTTTTCCGATATAAATTTTTGACATTTTAGTTTTTTTTGACATTTTGTTTTTTTCGAAACAAATTTTTAACATTTTGGTTTTTTCGACACATTTTAATTGACATTTTGATTTTTTTGGTTTTATCGACACATTTTATTTGACATTTTGAGTTTTTTTTTCTTCGAATAATTTTATGTCGAAATTTCGATACATTTTTCGATTTCGACACATTTCGTCATTTTTCGATTTCGACATATTTTACTTTCCACAATGAATTTCCGACAAATATCGAATAAAATCTCTCGAAATATCGATTTTCGACATCTTCGTCATTCTCTAATGAACTCATCGGAGCACACTTTGAATAAAACAAAAACTCAATAAATGGCGACTCTTAAAATGAAATAAATAAAAAAATATGTAAATATCCGCGAGCAGAGTCGTGTGCAAATGTTTCCACTTAGGGTCAATGATGCGTTCATTATGCAGATTGGATTCTTTGTGCGAAATGACTGGCTATTTTCAGAGTTCAATAATTATGCGCAGTGAAAATAATCCGCTCGTTTCCATCGTGTTATTGTCACGGTAAACACAAAACACGAGATGCGAGTAAACAAACGTTGGAATTAGAATTTTTTATGAAAATTATCAATTAGATGAAGAAGGGGGGAGTAAGGGAAGTTGAGAGTCACATTGAAGATGCTGCCCATGGGGTTTAGGGATGGGAAATTGTCACCCATAGGAATGCACGTTGTAGTGTAAATGAGGTAATGATGTTGTGAATGTTTTCATGTTGGGTAAATGTTGATGTTATGGGGTTGGGGTGTGTTGGTAATGTTGAAAAAAGGTTGGAATAACGTTTGTAATGTTCAATAATGGTGGTTTAACGTTATTAATTTTGAGAAATTGTTGGTTTAACGTTGTGAATGTTGTGAAAATGTTGATTTAACGTTGTGAATGTTGTGAAAATGTTGATTTAATGTTGTGAATGTTGAGAAAAATTTGTTTGACGTTATGAATGTTGACGAAACGTTGATTTAACGTTACAAGTGTCGGGAAATGTTGATTTAACGTTATGAATACTCAGAAAATATTAGATTTTGAAAAATGTTGGTTAAACGTTAAGAATGTTGAGAAAACGTTGATTTAACGTTATTAATGTTAACAAAACGTTGATTTAACGTTGTGAATGTTGAGAAAATGTTGGTTAACCGTTATGAGTGTCGTGAAAACGTTGATTTAATGTTATGAAATGTTAAATAAACGTTAATATAAGGTTATAGGTTATGATTATTGATAAAACGTTGTTTCAACGTTAAGATTGATTTAACGTTGTAATGTTCAAAAACCTTTTTCAGGTGTTGAAAAAAGTTGGTTTAACGTTACGATAATGTTAAATTTACATTGATTTATCGTTACGAACGTTGAAAAAATGTCAGTTTAACGTTATTGCGTTAAAAATGTTAAAATATCGTTACAAATGATACGAATAAATTGAAATAAACGAGAAAAACATCAAAAAACCACTTAAAATGCTGAAAAACCATAATAAACCTCAAAAAACGTTACAAAAAATTGACAAAACGTAATAATAACATCAAAAAACGCTACATAAACGTTGAAGAAACGTTGCAAAACACTGAAAAAATCCCAGAATCATCAAAAATCATCACAAAAATTACAAAAACAGAAAAACAAAATTCCTTTCATCAAATATTTTCATTTCACACCTTCAAATTACATTTTTCCTTCCACCCAAACCCCCTAAGAGACCTAAAATCAATGCAAAACAACATCAAACTCGCAACTGCATCAAGACAAACATTAATTACATTCAAAACACCCAAAAAACTCGAAATTTAACGTTTTAATTCCAAATCCTCGTTAATTTCTCTTTAAAAGACTCGTTTGTGTAACGTTGGCGAAATAATCTGGTTGCAGTTAACCTTAAGGAACGATCGAGTTGTGCATTTAACTAATGAGCAAGCTGGAGACGATAAATGGTGACACAGTGACAGATGACGCAAATCGATCGATACGGCGAGCGGAACTGAGGGCGGCGGCCTCAGGTGAAGTCACGGCGGGTGCGCGACCAGATTGCCGGTCGGTGTGAGATGGTTTGCGAGAGATGACACGCGATGAAACCTGTAGCTTAACCTATGGGGAGAGTGGTCAAGGGTGGGAATTGGTGTTTAGAGGAAGGGAGGATGGGGAATTGAAATTTAAAAGAGTGTGGGGGAGGGGGGAAGGGGGATAGAGGGGTTTTGGGTGGAAGTTGGTGGAGTTTTGGTGGAAATTGTTTGATTTTGGGGGGAAATTGGTGGAGTTTTGGTGGAATTTGTTGGATTTTTGTGGAAATTGTTGGATTATTGGTGGATTTTGGTGGAATTTGTTGGATTTTGGGTTGAAATTGTTGGATTTTGGGTGAAAATTGTTGGATTTTGGGTGAAAATTGTTGGATTTTGGGGGATTTTTGGTGGAATTTATTGGATTTTTGGTGGAAATTGGAAAAATTGATTGGGAATTGTTGAATATGGGAAATCTCATATTTTATTGGAAAACATTCAATTTCAATGGAAAAATAAAATAATTTCATTGAAAAATGGAAAATTTCATTGGAAAAATAGAAAATTTCAACGAAGAAATGAAATTTTCAATGAAAAAGTGAAATTTTAAAGGAAAATCTCAAATTTCAATTGAAAACTTTAATTCCCTTGAAAATCTCAAATATTTTAATAAAATCCTTTAAATTCACAAAAAAATCTTAAAATTCAATAGAAAAACTCCATATACAACACAAGACCTTCATCTTCCACAACAAATTAATCAATTTGCACCACAACTCTTCAATTCATTTGCCCTTCAAAAAATCGATCAATCCCAATTACTAAAATCATGGAATTTCCAATTCAAAATTCTCCAACTCCCTTATCTCCCACCTGCACCACAAAAAAAAAAAAAAAAAACCCAATCAAAATCATTAACAAAATTTCCAAAATCATCAAAATCCCAAAATACAGAAAGTCTCCTCCAACCACCACATTCTCTAACTCTAATCTCCTTGAAAATTTTCCTTTCACAAACCTACAATACCCCCACAAACCCTCCAAAACCATCTCCCTCACAAAAAAACATCCTCCAACATTCCCAAAACTCCCAAACTTCCAACCATCCTATAAACATGCTAACAATAGACCAAAACCCTCCAAAAACATCCTCAACTTTCTCAACTCTTTACTTCAATTATTATTACTACCCAGTAAACCGGCTAATGTTATTTAAATGTTGATCAAATGTTAATTTTTCAACATAATTGTGTTGAGTCAACGTTAAAAATGTAATTTAATAAAACATTATTTCAACATTTAATGTTGATTCAATGTTGAGCGAACGTTGAATCTACCGTTGTTCGTAACGTTCAATTCTAAATGTTATTTTATTGTTTAAATGACAATATTTATTTAACATTTTTTATAACGTTGAATCAATGTAGTATAAATGTTAATTTAACATTAAATGGTGGAATAATGTTTTTTTAAATGACATTTTGTAATGTAGAATCAACTTTCGAGGTTTACTGGATCCATACAACACATAACATATAGCAGCATCAATATTGCTCGAAAGTCACAACTACACAGAATGTCTATGACAATTCAATATAGATTGCGTAGAATGTCTCTGTCAACTTAATATAGGTATTTGGCAATACAGAAACTCTATTAAATTGATCCCAGCAGACAACTATGTGTGTATATCAGAAGAAAACAAAGTCCTGATGTGTGAAATGTTACACATGTGCAAATTGGTCATTTTTAAAGTTACGCATGCGCAATATTTCTGCGACATAGCAATACAACTTCAACATCTTTCGCTCCAAACACAATTCACTGCGACCTCGCAGCGACCTCGCAGCGACATCGCAGCGACATCGACAAGACACGACATGAAATAGATTTTTCTACGACTCAGCGACATCGATTCAATACATTACTCCAACCACAACCCAACAAACGTCGCAACGACGTCGAGCGAACATCTATTCGCGATATAGAATCGCTTCATTTTCATTTCTACTTCAGTATAGCCATATCCAAACAAAACCCCAGTACACAAACACTTCATCGAAACCATCTCTTGCCAAATTTCAAGGTGAGTCCATTGCTCGGAGCGAGGGTCGAATCAAACACTCGACAAACCCTCAACAAGCAAAGTAACAGTCACGGGACGGCTATGAAGCATCGATTGCGCCGCAGAGCTGCAGCGCAGCTACAAAAATGAGACAACGCTGCTGATGGATTCGCACTTGTTCGCAAAAAATACACCGAGCCTCCGTACAGCGACTTAGCAGTCCATTTTACCTCGACACCCACCCTCACCCCCTCCTTCAATCTATTTCTCGTCTGGACGAGGGATTTGGGAATTGAATGAAAAATAAATAGACGTATCTTGTCAACAATGATGTCATCAATTGTAGGTTTTGGTTGTTGTTGTTATAATAAATGTATTAAAATGCATGGAAATGGAGGTTTTGGTTATTGAAAAGTGAGAAATGTTGAGAAATGTTGTTTATTCAATGCTGGTTTGCTGGTTTTGATTATGTTCATTGATTTTCTGCATTTTAAATGTAATTGGTATTTACCTAATGCTGAGAATGGGAGGTGTAATTTATTGCTGGGATTTTATGGCAGTTTTGGATGGTTAAATATTTCATTTTTGGGTTTGGAATTTAGGATTTGGAATTGGGGAGTTTGGGAATTTGGAGGATGAAGGTGAAGGGGAAATTTGTTAATTTTTAATGGGTGGGTTTGTTGTTGTGTTGGATGTTATGGTGTTGGGGATGGGGAGGTTTAGGGGGATTGAAAAGGGTTTGTTTAGTTTTTGGGAAATAAATAAATTTTGTAGGTTTTTTTATTTTTTTTAGTGGAAATTGTGATTGATACAGTGAAAATTGTAGTATGTTAGTGGGAATTGAGGATTTGGAGTGGAATTATTGGTATTTATAGTAGATTTTTGTTATTTTTTAATGGAATTTTGGTATTTTTTACAAGAAATTGTGATATATTTAATAAAAATTGGTGTTTTCAGTGGAAATTTTGCTCTTTTCAATGTAAAGTTTGATGTTATCAGTGAAGATTTTAATTTTTTTAATGAAAAATATTACTTTCTGTGTAAATTGTGTAATATTCAAAGTAAATTATGCTATTTTAAGTCAATTTTTTATGATGTGTCAGTGGAAATTATAATATTTTCAGTGAAAATTATTTAATTCTGAATAACATTGTACACATTTACTGAAAATATCATACATCTCAGTAAATTTTCATCAATTTCCAACCTCAAACACATTTTCCAGTAAAATTAAATCACAAAAACACCTTCAAATTCCTCAATCTACCAAACCAACCACACCCACTTAATCAACACACCAAAAATTTCCAAACCCAAACAAAAATACCTCAAATTTCCCTACAAAAATCATCAATTTATTCACCCACAACACAAACCATATTCATCCACATTCCTCAACATTCCAACCCCCTCCACATCTCCCCCAACACCTCCAAACACAACTCACCTCCTCAGAAATTCACACAAAACCAAAAACCACCTTCCCCCACATCCAGAAAAAATTTCTCACCAAAGCAACATAAAAAAATTCAAAATGCTTTACATCAAAACCCAACCTAAAATTCAAATAAAATTCCCAACCCTCAGGTAGAGGCTAGAAGAGAAGCTGATTCCATTTTCAGATGCAAATATTTTGACAGTGTTGTAAGAAAAAACCTTTTTGTCATCAGACCAAATAGACTAAAAAGAAAAAAATATGCAATTATATTTCCCTAACAAAATGAAATACCAGAAGCAAAATAAATAAAAAAAAACAAAAAAGAAATAAATTTAAATAAATTTCACATCAAAATACATGATAAATATTTAATTCAAACAACTTATAACTTCATCTTTCAACATTCAAAGCATTATAATATAAGTTTGTTTAATTTTTTTTTTAAATTGAAAAAAAATACATAAATAAAGGAACTACGTAAAAATCAAAAAATTTAATTGAAAAGTTTAAAAGTTTCTAAACATATTTATAATTTATAATTATTTTTTATAATAAAAATTATATATAAATAAATTAGAACATAAAATTACTTAAAGTATTTTAAATAAGAAAAAAAAATTAAAATCAAAAAGTAAAATAAAGAAACCATTTAAAAACCCAAAAATGTAATTGAAAACTACAAAGGTTTCCTAACATATTTATAATTATAATTATTTTAAACAAATTTTATAAAAATAATTTTTTTAAATGAAAAAAAATTTAAAATATGTAAAATAAACAAAACTGCATCTATAAATTGAAAAAAAAATTAATATCTCAAAAATATGTGAAATAAACATAAAAAAATAACAAATTACATGTGGTTTTATCAAACACAAGGTTAGACAAAAGTCCATAAAAATGGCATCTCATATATGTTGGCATTCCACAACCTCCCCTTGCCAATGCAGTTATCCTTGGTGGTTGACACCTGTGATTTAACTCCATTTTTTTCCTTCCATATAACCGGGGTGATAATGGCAGCAATGTGGCGAAGCTCACCTCAATGCTCAGATTGCCGTTCCCGTTACGAGAGGGCGAGCCCTGGTGGCAGGGGGCGTTTCACGACCAGTCTGAGTAGCGACACCCACAAGCATTTAAACGCTAGTACTGGTTTTTTTCTTGGTAAAGTGACAAGTAAATAGAGACCGATGTTGCCATCTGTTGGAAGTAAAGGATGGCCATGAATCGTAATGTTTATGTTTGAAATGATTTTTTTTGTACGAAAAAATTGATATATTTTTAATGCAAGAAAGGATTTTTGGATTAAAGGAGTAGTGTGGGATAATTTGGTAATTTTAATAAAATTTTAGATTGGTTATCGAGATTGGAATTAAAATTGATTTTTAGATGTGATTTGTGAACAGAGGGTGCAATTATCGGTCAATGATGATGTCATTGTTCCAAATTACAAATGGAGTAGGGTTTGTTAGCTGATGTCTCCAGGATTGTTAGGAGATATTGTGATTTGTGACAGAGAGAGAAGAGAGAGTAAGGAATCAGTATAAAAACCAAGGAAGCTGTCATTCGATGAAATCCCATACGGACTAGAATTTTGGATTTCTAAGAAATTGAAATCCACAAAATCCGGAAATCCCTGAAATCCTATGAAATTTTTGAAGTCCTCATGAAAATCTCTAAAATTCATGAAATCCTTATGAAATCCTGTAAAATCCTCCAGAAATCTAATAAATATCGTATTTCTTTGATTAGAGGCCGCCCTTGATTAAAGGCCGCACCAAAATTTCATAAAGTGTAATAGAGGCTGCGGCCTCTAATCAAAGAAATACGGTATTTGAAATCTAATAATCTGCGCATGTGTTTATTTAAGGTTTTAAGGATTATAGGTTTTCAACTTCCGGTTTTCAGTTTCCAATTTTTGGTTTCCGGTTCCCAATTTCCACTTTCCAGTTTCTCAAAGGCCCCATACACTTCTTGTGAAATCTGCCTGACATTTGTTTGAAATCCTCTGAAATCCAGGTTAAATGCACGGAAAGCCAAAATTTAAGAGCTGGATTTCAGGATTTCAAAATCCCGTACACATTTTTACCGAATGATAAAATCTTAACTTTGATACCATAAAATTTAACTGTAAAAGCTTTGTTCAGAATGCTTGATTGTGCATTCTTGCATGTGCCATATGCACTTGCTCAGTCCTAGAACAATTAGCACATTCATTACTGTTATCATAACTTAATGCTAACAATTATGAATCAAGTCTAGTGTTGATAGTGCTAATAGTTATTAAACTGCAATGTTAGGTGAAAGCGGCATAGTATAAGTAGGGTAATTATTCGGTTTAAACAAATGAATAATTGACCATTCACCCCTTCGTGAAATTGTTTACTTTCATTAAAATAGCGACACCTCTATTGGCACATACAAAACTGCTCTTGTTAAATGCCATAAATTTTGCTTTTTGATAGAAGTTAATTCTGAGGTTGTGGAATTATTACATGATCACAAAAATAAGGAGAAATAAGGAGATTGCATTTTGGATGCTGATGATAACAGGGAATCTGACATACCAGGATTTTAGTGATTTGAAATTTTTTTGAAAATTTGGAACATTTACAGATTTGTAAGATTTTTGCAGAATTTTAGAGATTTTTGCAGATTTACAACCTTTTCAATTGGTCCAACTTATTAGAACAGGGCTATGTGCTCAGTAATGAATAACAATGTTAAAGATTTTTAAGATTTTGGATTTGTAAGATTAGATTTGGGATTTGTAAGATTTGAGGTTTATAAGATTTGCGAAATTTGGGATTTGAAAGATTTTTTGAGATTTGTCATATTTTTCAGGAAATCTAGAGATTTATTTTGACTCATTGGCCAGATCTTCTCTGACAGCAGATCTTTTGCAATGGCAATTTTATTAATAATGGCTTCAACAGGAGAGAAAATTTCAGTAGAAAAAAATTTGGCACCTTTGGACATTTAATGAACAATATACATTATTATTATATAATTCTTTGTCATTGAATGCAAAAAATCATTAGTTGTCTTGAATTTGTAAAAATTACTGTGATAATTTTCATTTTACGCTTGATATTAGGTGTGATCATTAGATAAAATAATAAGCAAACCATTATAAATCATCTTAAAACTTCCATAATTATCTTTTAGTTACAAGTTTTATATCATTAAACTTCATGGTTATATGATTACTGTAAGTATGTTATGTTTTTAAAGATGTCTGCATTTAAAGAGTGTACTTACAGCATAGTTAATGAAAAATCACTCTCATGTCATGCTGAGTATTTTCAGTATAGAAAACCTGGAGAGGAATTATTCACATTCATAAATAATGCACTTTAATTTAAATTTTTTGTACATTCCCTTTTAATTTGATTTTTTTTGGTAAAAATGATTTTATAAGGTAATTAGTTTTTCTTTTTTTAAAAATATTTTTATGTGCTTTTTAAATGTTGTTGATGTTTTTTTTCCAAGAATGTTTGATATAAATGTATTCAGAGCACGAATTTAAACTGGCCAACTTTAATAAACAGGTTTGGTGTAGCAGAAGTAGTCATGAAGAAAATAAAATACAGGTTCATATTTATAAATTAATGGGGCATTTCCTTTGGAATTTAAAGTGTTGAGAAGTAGTTGGTATTGTAAGTAGCAGTGGAAGTGGAAGAATTGAAGGAATTTGAAGATAAAGAAATAATTTTTTTATTACGCAAGTAATTTATGATATTTTTAATGTAGAAAAGATATAATGGATAAGTGATAAAAATGTTGATGAATTCGTTATGAGGTTGGAAGCAGTTAAAAATATTATTAATTTTAATTACGATAAATATAAAATTTTTAAAATAATTTTTTTAAAACAATTTTAGTTTTTATTGCATTTTTATTGGTTTTTAAAATATTGCTTTCATAAAGATTGTATTAACATTTATGTGAATAAATTTTCATTATATTTTTATTTTTATTAAATAAAAAAATGTGACAAATTTTTTTATATAATTTAAAAATATAAAAAAACTAATTTTTAATTTATAAGTTTATGTTTTTAAGTTTTTATATATATCTAATTTAAAATCATAAATTTATAAATAATTAAATTTTGGTTAGATTTTCAATATTTTATAATTTTAATTACAGTTTTTATTTTTTTTAAATATTCTATCATCACAAATTTTCTAAAAATGTCATAAATTTTATATTAAATAATTTCAATTTTTTTTATAATTTTCAAAACTCCCATCATTTTAATGTAAAATATTAAACAACAAATTTTCTTTCCATTAAAAAAATTCCAAACTCCAAGTACAAATATTTACTTAATTAAAAATATAGAAATGAAAAAATTCAGAATAATTAAATAAAACAGAATAATAAACATCACCAATACAAACAATCAGCTCTAAAATTAAAATAAATTAAAAAATTTAAAAAAAATATTCATAAACAAAACAATAAAGAGAAAATTTAGAAATTTCTCGCTGAGTTTTGTTTTCCCCATCTAAGCATTTTACTACATTTAAATATTGAGGTGATGGAGAGTTTGTTTATATGTATTGATTTTCAAATAAAGACACACACTGCAGTGAAGCCCACCTAATGACGCTTCTAGAAAATCCTCAAAACCATATACAGTTTTAATACTCTGACATTACTACATTTTTATGCTAAACATTATTTAAGAAAAAAATAATCTATAGCTGAATATTGTATAATAATTTTACATTTTTGGTATTTTATACGCGAAGATTTTATTTATTTAAAATGTAATAAAATGAAAATGAAAGCATAAAAAAAATTTAGGTTGGAAAAAGACATAAAACATTCTGGCCAACAACATCATAAAAGTAAATGGTCACTGTTACCAACATCAATTTACCAAATTAGAAGACAAACATTAAATGAAGGATTTTCTTGAGTTGGAAAAATGGGAATTTTAAATTTAATTAATTGTGTTTTTACTAACAGAGACTTTGAATTTTGGTTTTAAAAAATGTTGGTTTTGATTTTTTTAGAGTGAATTTGATGAGGGTTAATGATTTAAATGGTGTTGTAGTGTTTTAATTATTTAAAAAACAGCAAAATTCTAAATTTTATAATAATTACTGAAATTAAGTTATTTTAATTCTTTCAAGTTAAAGTTAAGTTCAGTCTATAGGGTAATTATTATTAGTTATTAAATAAGCCATGATTATTTAATTATTAAAATCTTCAAAATTTATTGAAATTACACTATGTTATTCACCTTTCCATCAAATATTCTCCATGCAAATTAATACTACAGAAATCAATTGTAATTAATTATTAATTAATTCATTTAAGTTTCATACTCTAATTAATTAATATTTTATACTGTTACTCTGATTTATATTAGACTAATCTGAAAATTCTATTTTGTATAAAATTTATATTATAAAAATTTTTAAAAAATATATTTAAATTATATATCAAAATCTAAAATAAAAAAAATTCAAAACCTCTTGATCTCCTTATTTCCACTATTTTCATTAATCCCCCTCCAACAAATTTCCATCAAACTAAAAATTCACAGTAAAAATTAATTTTTAATTCTCTCATACAAATTTAATACCCAATTCCCCCTTTGACTCCCCTAAAAATTACAAAACCGACAAAATTAAACTCTAATTAATTAATTCCTTCCCAACTTGTGAATTCCCAATTCAAATCATTAAAAAACTTAAAACACAATCCACCTCCTAATCAAAGATCACTTTTATTCCTCTTATTTCATTAATCCCCCAAACCCCCACATAATCTAAAACTTACAAAATCAATCAATCAATTCTTCATCCAAAAACTTACAAAAATCTTCCCTCATTTACCCCTTCCCTTACAAAAGTAATTATCCCATCCATCAATTCCCATACCTCATAAATCCAAATTTAAATCACTAAAAATCCTTCAAAACCCCACCATTTACAAATTAAACCCACTCCCCCACACCCCCCCCCCACAAAAAAAAAACAATCTCAAAGGTGCAGTTAGACATTAAAAATAAAACAAGAAAAAAAGCAAAAATTGCACAGAACAGTGGCTTGGATCATTTAGCCACTCATCTGTACTTTAGAAATGTTTTGCCAGTAATATTTCTTTCTTTTTTACTCTTAGAGTAGCAAAAGACACTTTCATTTCCAAGCAGAGAGAGCACACAGTGATATAAAAGCCTTTTATTCTTGTTTCGCGCACTCCCATTTCTCGATGGCGGGTGGGATTTGCCCACATATGATGATACTCTCTCTCTCTCTCTTTCATCTCGTGACGTCGATTTTAGCAGAAAAGTGCTTTGCTCTTTTCCAATTGCATATGCGAGCTACGTAAAGTCTTATGCGTCATTCCGTTTTATGAGCTATGAGATGCGCATGCGCCATGACTCCCTGTTTCTGCTTATCTGCAGCAATTGATACTGGTGCAACTATTTCCCCCCTTCTCCTTTTATAACCGCCATGATTGATAGTTCAATAAGCAGGCAAGAGAGAAAACGCCTGTGTTCATTAACATATTAATGAACAAGTTAAAATTTTTACTACTTTCCTGCTGATGCAGCTGCATCATGCACAATAGTAGATGAAAAAGAATCTTTTGGGGCCTGGATGTGCAATTCTCATCTAATTTTATGCAAAAATATTTTTTATTGTTTGTTTTATTTTTTTGGAAGATATTATTGCCTTTGGTAAAATTTTTAATGAATAAGTTTAATGTGATGCGCAAAAAGATGTTTATGAGAAGTTATAACTCTTATATGCTTCAAAAGTCTAATTTTTAAGTATTATTGTACAGTATATAAATTAAAATTTTATATTTATCTTTTGTTTATTTATTTATTTTTTGTGGTTATATTTTATATTTTTGTTTTTAAAAATAATGATAAGAAAATTAAAATTTTAACAATTTTCATAGTAGTATAAAAATGCTGGTTCAGAATACAAAAAGTATAATTTTCATTTACTATTGTTTATAAAAATATTTCAATAATGGTGCAATTGTAAAATCATTGATAAACAAGTAAAATCATTACTACGAGTACTTTATCAAATATATATTTAGTAATAGTTATAAAAGGATCCTGTGGGACTTGAAAGTGCACTTTTCATCTACTATTGTGCACAAACAATTTTTTATTTATTTTTGGAATTTTTTTTATATTTCTACATTTGGAAAAATCATTTCAAATTTGAATAATGGCTTCTCTAAAAACATCAATACGCCGCTCTTTTTGCCTCTTGCGCATGTTGAGCGGGTGGGATTATGATGAATTTGCTCTTTCCATGCTAATTCCCACCCCCTCTTTCGCTTGTTCCAAGTCCCTGAGATGAAAGCGAAGCATCTTTCGTGTGGATAAATGAGCTGTCGATTCTGCATCAATCTTTATTTTGTTTTATAATTTTTTTATATTTCGATTTCACCGCTGAGAATTTGTCGATTCTTTGGCTTTTATTAGGCTACATCAGCAAGTATTTTGTTTTGTTGAGTAAGTTGTTTTTTTAGTCAGTTGTTGGTTTTATTGAGCATATAGTTCAGTTTTTATTTAAATGGGATTGTGGAGTTATTTATGGAGTAACTTTATTTGTGTATGGGATATTGCTGAGTTTGTGGGCTGTGAGTGCCATCTAGTGATTTAAAATGTAAGTAGATTTTAATTTGTAGGTTTTTAAAGTGTTTATCAATACTTTAGTTAGTTGAAGTTAGTGTAATATGTTGTTTTCTTGTTTTGTTGTTGTAAGATTAGATGAGTTTGAACTGTAGTGTCATTAATTGGCAGTTTGTTTAATTTTTATGATGATTACTAGTTCCATTATGAACATTGCATGCTGAGTCATTGAGACTTATCACCACCAGATGTCTCTCATTCTTTTTCAAGCTGTTAGTTGCAGGCTTTTGCTACTAGGGAATAGTAGTTATTCAGGACAAGATATTCGTGTTAAACAACTCATCACTGAGACTCTAGAAATCACGATAAAATATTATTTGCCTATAGAAAAATATTATTTGCCTATAGATAATAGGCAAATAGAGCATGACATGATTCTGCAGTAAACTCTCAACAAAAAAGGTATAAAAAGCTTTAAGGTAAGTATGTGGAGATATTATTTGTATTTTTAATGGTATAAAATTGTCTCCACATATACATACCTATTTGAGTTTATCTACCTTTTTTACTGAGAGTGTAAGAATAGTCATCAAATTATTTCTTTGGCCACAAATTGCAGGTAAAACCTCTGTTCTGTACAACAGAAAATGCAGTCATAATTTGATGAATAATCACTAGAGAGCCCTTTGCCTGGACTAGCCATTGATTCAAAATAGACCTTGTCAACATGAATTTTTAAAAAATATTGAGTTAGTTCTTTTCTTCGATCTAATTAGTTTGTCAAGATGGCCGACTTCACACCTGAAATTTGCTATTTCTAGGATTCGTTCCTATTGGTTGGTTGCATCATGTGATCAATCAAAAGCTTGCTTGTACTGAAATTTATGTAACTGGATTTGATACAAGCTTGTCAGTGCAAACAAGTTTGATTTGAGCTTTTTTCTATCACAAGCTTTCCTGAGTTTCACCAAGCTTGTTGAAAACACCAACTTCAGCTAGCCTGTGACCAGTACAAGCTGCCTTGAGCTTCCATCTTAAGGCAGTGCTCCCATTTAAGCTGCACAAATACAAAGAGACATTAAAAACAGGAGTTTCTATTGCCCATAAACAGTTCCTATGGCATTCTATAGGAATCCATCCATAAGATTTATAATAAGAATATTAAGCCTTTTCCTACAACAATTTCTTATCTGACTATGTGTGATCAGATAAGACATGAAACTTTAAAAAAATTTTAATAATTTTAGCCAGGATGTTAATGATTTTGGCCAAAATGCAATGATTTGAGCCAATAATGGTAAAAAAAGCAACTGTTTTCGTCAAAAATCCAACAATTTGGTAAGTATTTGTATAGTTAATGCTGCATTCCAATTTCCTTTAATCAATTGGGTAGAGGGAAGGAAGCCCTACTACAAAAAACAATTGGTCTGTTTCCATCAGAAAATTTGGACAAAAAGCAAATGGAAACCAATAGAAACAACATGGAAACCATTCGAATACCATGTGGAAACCATTACTTTAACAATACAAACCATAAATTCAACAACTTAAACCAATTGAAAACCATATTCCAGTACACCAATTGGAGGCCAGTGAATGGTTTCAATTGGTAATTTATGGTCCCAATTGGTAATTTATGGTCCCAATTGGTAATTTATGGTCCCAATTGTGACTGGGTTCCGAGGTTCCTGCCCCTAGGGAGGCTGGAGATCCCCGGTTCCACGGTGCACTAATAAATGAGTG
>JAQIXT010001333.1:0-16644 GCA_034700445.1 Stenotaenia linearis | reverse complement strand
TAAAATAAATAAAAAAATTAGTCAAAAATTAGTTAAAATAAATAAAAAAATTAGTCAAAAATTAGTTAAAATAAATAAAAAAATTAGTCAAAAATTAGTTAAAATAAATAGAAGAAAGTTAAAATAAAAAATATTTTTTATTTTTCATTGAATTTTATAATATTTATCACAGCCGTGAGAAACTAATCAATAAAGCTAACCTTGACATGAGCAAAACAGGTCTTCCACTGGAAATCGAAACCAAAGAGTGACGTTGTGCTGTATCTTTCTCTTACCTAAATACACATTGATGAATGAAATTATGTTTTCAGTGGAATAATAAAACTCTTACCTGAGATGTATATTAAATTCCCAATACTGTAAGAATAAAATCAAACGGATGTTGTCTTTATCAAAATGTTAGTCAGCACAGCAAAACGCATCATACTAACTACGCCCAGTTGTTTACGTACAAAGCCAATCGATGCGTTGCAGTGCCCTCTGGTGGGAATTTATATAACGAGAATATCTGAATGTCATCCTGTGAAGTATGATCATAATATTAGAAAAAGGGAAATGTCCCAAGCAGTATTAAATTCTTCATTGCTTATTGAGTGATCTTTGCTTCTTTTAAAGTCCCCATGGATCTCTGCTAGCTTGGTAATCAGTTTCTTTTCTCGTTTGTTTCGATTAATAGCTGGACATATATTATATTTAAGAAGTATTGTTACCAGTAGATGAAAATTCGGTACAATTCTAATTGGAGTGGAATTAGATCAAACATATACCATTAGAAAGCTCTCGATGAGCTGATTCTAATAGACCTATGGTTTGGGGTCTCACGTGTGTGCATCATGGAGAAAATCGCAGTTAAAGGTACCAATTCTAATTGGAGTGGAATTGGATCAAACATATACCATTAGAAAGCTCTCGACGAGCTGATTCTAATGGACCTAACGCGTAATAAGTCTTGTAATAAGTGGCGTGAATCTAATATCGAAACTAAAACCATCAAAACCTTCAGTATACGCGTCACTGATCTCATAAACTTCAATAAGCGCATGCGTAGCGTGTGGATTAGTCCAATATCCTCTGGTGGGAATTTCACCTATCATATGTTTGAAGAATATTCAAAAACTTTCAATAGGTCATCAACAAATAATTATTTTAATTCCCAAATTTAAATTATCCTAATACAATAAAAATATCATTAGAGAAGTTAAAAATATCGAAATCCTTTACAGCAAATTTCCTGCAAAAGGAAATCCAGAAAAAAGCTCACAAAATCGATCCAAAACGGCCATATTCCCGTAAAACGCAGCTTTTAATTCATTTCTTTCAACCCCAGAACCGTTCATGTAGAAATCTCGCAAATGAAGTGCAGATTCGGTGAACCCGTGAGCAAAAGCTTTCTTGTGCCACATCACAGCTTGTTGCAAATTGACAACAACTCCAATTCCTTTGTGAAAACACCATGCCAAAATATATTCAGCCCTAGCGAGTGGCGGAGTCACATGACTAGATCGATTCACAACCTTCAAAAGAAACGGAACGCACTTTTTTTTGTCCTCCAGTTTTCGTCCTCTCCCTTCCAAGTACATTATTGATAGAGCTATCAGTGCTCTGTCGTCATTGGTGGCTTGCAAAAACAATTTCTCAGCCATCTTCTCGTCTTTTTCGACTTTCCAACCACAAAGGAAGCACGTGGCTCTCCAAACGACCAAATCCGATCCACCCCGCATTGCGTTAATCATCTCATTGGCCAAAAAAGTTTCATCGTCCATTGGATCGCAGTAAAGAAAATCTTCCTCAGAAAGAGGTACTACCGGTACTTCGTCCAGCCTTTCTTTTATCTGATTGTTGTTTGGCGCCAAAGCAACTGCAACTTCTAGATGTGTTCGCGCTTGTTTGTCTTTACCAATCCGTCGATAAATACATCCGAGTCGATAATGGGATTTGCACCAAATCGGGCTTAACTCGATGGAATTTTTTAGGTCTTGTTTTGCTAGTGCCGCAAGATTCATTAGGTTGTCAAAGAAAGGGGTTGAGAGTAATTTCAGACGTGCAGTCGCTCGATTCGAGTACAGAATCGCCAATTCAGCTTTGCACGGACGGAGATCGATGCCTTGCGAGTAACTTTTGATGGCTTTAATCACGTTGCCTTCGCTGAAAAATTCGTTTCCGACTTTTCTGAATGTTGATGCGATGGAGTCTGGAATTGTTGCGGTGTCGACGTTCGTTGCGAGGAGTTGGTCCGTTTTTTTCGGTTTCGACTTCTCGTCGGACGAATCTCCCAATTTGACCAGAATGTTTTCAGCTAAATCCCAAGCGGTGTTAAACTCCTTGTTGCTTATCGAGTTGTCATTGTTTCTTCTGAAGTCGGCGTGGATCTCCGCTAGCCAGGAAATCAGTTTCTTCTCTCGTTTGTCCGGGTTAGTAGCTGCACCGAAATCAAATTTAAGAAGTATTGTTATCAGTAAATGAAAATCCCATAAATCCAATCGTCCAATTTCCAACAACATCTTCTGTCTTCGACTCGCCGAGACGAAAATTTCCTTTCCTTTTCCCCGAATAAATTCTTTCGTTTGCTCATCGGTCCACATCTTTTTGGTCGCTCCGAACCATTTTTTACGAAATAATTCACGGAGAACTTCGGTTGCGTGAGGTGTTAAAACGTAATTCAATTTGATAAAATTCAGTTTCTCTTCTGAGAGTGACGTCATCTGAAAGAGATAATTTTTATTTTTTATTTTTTATTATTTTATTTTGTTAAATTTTTTTAATAGTCGTTGTTAGACTTGATTTATTTCAATTTTTCTTTTAAGTGTTCGAAATTAAAAATTAAATTTACCTTTTTTAGCTATTCTGATATTGATGGAATTTAATGATTTTTGCTTAAATCGCTCAAAAAATAATTCGCTCAATGAAACTGTAGTAAATAATTAAAGAAAAGAAAAGAAAATTTCAATTTTCGTTCTGACAAATTCTTAATTACTCACGATCGTTTTAGTTTGCTCCAGAAAACACCAACGCACTAAAAGTGGGTTGAACCAAATATCGAAACTAAAACCGCTGATACCTTCGACACGCGCATGCGTTGACAAGCGCCGTCTCGTTTTGAATTTCAAAATCCAGTCCCAAAATGCCGAAGCTTTGTTTACCAATGCTGCTTATGATAAATTTTAGATCTCTCAAGTTAAAACACTAAACGCGCAAAAATTTGAAGAGAGCTCGAACTATGAACTTCAAAAGCGCATGCGTGAATTAGTTCTTTAGTCTCACGACTAGATCGATCAACGACCTTCAAAAGAAACTGAATGCTCTTTTTACCGTCTCTTTCAACTCCTATCCCGTCCATGTGCAGGACTGCGAGATTTATCAGTGCCATATCATTGTCGACGACTTGCAAGAACAATTCCGCAGCCATTTCTTCATTCTTTTCAACTTTCCAACCAAAAAGGAGACACGTAGCCCTCCACGTGACCAAATTCGATCCACCTAGCATCACGTTAGTCATCTCTTTGACCAAAAAACTCTCATCATCCACAGAATTGTCAGAAATTTTTTCTTCTTCAGAAACCCTTACTTCCTCCAACTTCCCTTTTATCTCATCGTTGCCTGGCTCTAAAACGAGTGCAATTTCTAGATGTTTTCGAGCTTTTGTGAGTTTCACATGATGTTGATACATACTGGGAGGTGTTAAAACGTAATTTAATTTGATAAAATTCAGTTTCTCTTCTGAGAGTGACGTCATCTGAAAAGTTTTTTTAAAAAAATTACACAATCGATGACTTGTTGCTCTGGTGATTTACTTTGTGATTTTTCTTTGAATTATTCGAAATTAAAAATTAAATTTACCTTTTTTAAAAGTTCCGATGTCGGTATTGATAAAATTTAATGATTTTTGCTTAAATCACGCAAATAATAAATCGCTTAATAACACTAATAAATAATTTTTAAAATAAATTAAATTAAATTTCGATTTCCATTCTGAAAAATTCTTAATTACTCACATTTTCAGTACGATAGAGTTTTCGTTTGCTCTATTAAATAAAAAGTGGTTTGAATCCAATATCGAAACTAACATTAAAACCACTGAAGCCTTTCCTACGCACCACTGATCTCACAAACTTCAAAAGCGCATGCGTGGATTAGTCCAATATCCTCTGGTATGGTATGTTTGAAGACTATTCAAGAACTCTCAAGGCCATCAACAAATAATTATTTTAATTCCCACATTTAAATTATCCCAATACAATAAAATAAAAATATCATTACAGAGAAGTTAAAAATATCGACGAAATCTTTTAAAACAAATTTGCTGCAAAAGGAAATTCAGTAAACATCTCTTGAAATTCACCAACAGTGGCCATATTCTCATAAAACATTGCTTTCAATACATCTCTTTCAACTCCAGAACCTTTCAAGTACAAATACCTCAATGGTGTTGCAGATTCAGCACGTCCGTGATCACAAGCTTTCTTATACCACATCACAGACTGCTGCAAATCTTTAATAACCCCTATTCCTCGTCGATAGTAGAAGCCCAAAAGACCTTCAGCCATAGCAAGTTCCGAAGTCGGACGACTAGATCGATTAACAATCTTCATAAGATATTGAAATCCCTTTTTCTTGTCCTTTTCAACTCCTATTCCTTCGCAGTACATGATTGAGAGATTTATCAATGCCTTATCGTTATCAACGACTTGCAAGAGCAATTTCGCGGTCAACTCTTCATCTTTTTCAACTTTCCAACCACGAAAATAACACTTAGCTCTCCACATGACTAAATCTGATCCACCTCGCCTCACATTAATCATCTCACAGGCCAGAAAAGTCTCGTCGTCGATAGATTCGTCGTCGGAATCTTCTTTTTCTTTAGCAACCTTCACTTCGTCCAACTTCTTTTTTATCTGATCGATATCTGGTTCCAAAACGAGCGCAATTTCTAGATGTTTTCGAGCTTTCACGGGATTCCCAATCTGTTGATAAACACACCCGAGTCGGTAATGGGATTTGCTCCAAGTCGGGATCAACTCGATAGAATTTTTTAGCTCTTCTTTTGCCAGAAATTCGAACGAGTCAGGCAGTAATTTTAAACGTGCAGCTGCTAGATTTGAGAATAGAATCGCCCACTCTGATTTACACGGATAAAGATTAATACCTTGCACGTAACATTTAATGGCTTTTGTCATGTTGCCTTCATGGAAAAATTCATTTCCCACTTTTCTGAATTTCGACGCGACGGAATCTGGAATTGATGTGGCATTAATATTTGTTGCGCGGAGTTGGTCGGTTTTTTTCGGCTTCGATTTCTGGGACGAATCCCCCAATTTAGTTAGAATGCTTTCAGCGATATCCCAAGCGGTGTTAAAGTCCTTGTCGCTTATTGAGTTGCCTTTGTCTTTTCTAAAGTCAGCGTGGATCTCTCCTAACCTGTTGATCAGTTTCTTCTCTCGCTTGGTTGGGTTCGCTGCACCGAAGTCAAATTTCAATAAGATGGTTATCAGCAAATTAAAGTCCCATAACTCCAAAGCTCCAATTCCCAATAACATTTTCTGCCTTCTACTTGCTGATACAAAAATTTCCTTTCCTTTTCCCTGAAGAAATTCTTCCGTTTGCTCATCGGTCCACATCTTTTGATTCGCTTTGAACCACTTTTTCTTAAATAATTCACGGAGGAATTCGGTTGCGTGAGGTGTTAAAACGTAATTCAATTTGATAAAATTCAGTTTCTCTTCTGAGAGTGACGTCATCTGAACAAGATTTTTAAAAAAAATTACAGATCGATGTCTTGTTGCTATGATGGGTGACTTACTTTAATTTTTCTTTTATTTATTCAAAATTCAAAATTAAATTTACCTTTTTTAATAGTTGCTGTCTTGTATTGATGGAATTTAGCGATTTTTGTTAGATTGCTCAAAAATTAAATCGTTCAATGAAACTATAATAAATAATTAAAGAAAATAAAATAAAATTTCGATTTCAGTTCTGAAAAATTCTTAATTACTCACAGTTACAGTATGATAGTTTTCGTTTGCTCTAGTAAACGCCAACGCGTAATAAGTCTCGTAATAAGTAGCTTGAATCTAATATCGAAACTAAAACCATCAAAACCTTCGGTATACGCGTCATCGATCTCATAAACTTCAATAAGCGCATGCGTGGATTAGTCCAATATCCTCTGGTATGGTATGTTTGAAGACTATTCAAGAACTCTCAAGGCCATCAACAAATAATTATTTTAATTCCCAAATTTAAATTATCCCAATACAATAAAATAAAAATACCATTACATAGAAGTTAAAAATATCGAAATCTTTTAAAACAAATGTGCTGCAAAAGGAAAAGGAAGTCCAGAAAACATCTCTTGAAATATACCAACAGTGGCCACATTCTCATAATACATAGCTTTCAATACATCTTTTTCAACTCCAGAACCTTTCAAGTACAAATACCTCAATGCTGTTGCAGATTCAGCACATCCGTGATCACAAGCTTTCTTATACCACATCACAGACAGCTGCAAATCTTTAATAACCCCTATTCCTCGTCGATAGTACCAGCCCAAAAGACATTCAGCCATAGCAAGTTCCGAAGTCGGACGACTAGATCGATTAACAATCTTCATAAGATATTGAAAGCCCTTTTTCTTGTCTCTTTCAACTCCCATTCCTTCGGCGTACATGAATGAGAGATTTATCAATGCCACATCGTTATCAACGACTTGCAAGAGCAATTTCGCGGCCAACTCTTCATCTTTTTCAACTTTCCAACCACGAAGATAACACTTAGCTCTCCACATGACTAAATCTGATCCACCTCGCATCACATTAATCATCTCACAGGCCAGAAAAGACTCGTCGTCGATAGATTCGTCGTCGGAATCTTCTTTTTCTTCGGCAACCTTCACTTCGTCCAACTTCTTTTTTATCTGATCGTTATCTGGCTCCAAAACGAGCGCAATTTCTAGTTGTTTTCGAGCTTTTACGTGATTCCCAATCTGTTGATAAACACATCCGAGTCGGTAATGGGATTTGCTCCAAGTCGGGATCAACTCGATAGAATTTTTTAGATCTTCTTTTGCATGCAATTCGAACGAGTCAGACCGTAATTTTAAACGTGCAGCTGCTAGATTTGAGAATAGAATCGCCCACTCTGATTTACACGGACGAAGATTAATACCTTGCACGTAACTTTTAATGGCTTTTGTCATGTTGCCTTCAATGAAAAATTCATTTCCCACTTTTCTGAATGTTGATGCGATGGAGTCTGGAATTGATGTGGCATTAATATTTGTTGCGCGGAGTTGGTCGGTTTTTTTCGGCTTCGATTTCTCGGACGAATCCCCCAATTTAGTTAGAATGCTTTCAGCTGCATCCCAAGCGGTGTTAAAGTCCTTGTTGCTTATTGAGTTGCCTTTGTCTTTTCTAAAGTCAGCGTGGATCTCTCCTAACCTGTTGATCAGTTTCTTCTCTCGCTTGGTTGGGTTCGCTGCACCGAAGTCAAATTTCAATAAGATGGTTATCAGCAAATTAAAGTCCCATAACTCCAAAGCTCCAATTCCCAATAACATTTTCTGCCTTCTACTTGCTGATACAAAAATTTCCTTTCCTTTTCCCTGAAGAAATTCTTCCGTTTGCTCATAGGTCCACATCCTTTTAGTCGCTTTGAACCATTTTTTACGAAATATTTCACGGAGAACTTCGGTTGCGTGAGGTGTTAAAACGTAATTCAGTTTGATAAAATTCAGTTTCTCTTCTGCGAGTGACGTCATCTGAAAATTTTTTTTTTTTTTTTTATAATAAAGTTATTTACTTTGGTGATTTACTTTAATTTTTCTTCTAAATGTTCGAAATTAAAAATTAAATTTACCTTTTTTAATAGTTCCGATATCGGTATTGATGGAATTTAATGAGTTTTGTTTAAATCGCTCAAAAAATGAATCGCTGAATAAAACTGTAATTAACAATTAAAGAAAATAAAATACAATTTCGATTTCCGTTCTGAAAAATTCTTAATTACTCACGATCGTTTTCCTTTTCTCTGGTAAACGCCAACGCGTCAAGAGTGGGTTGAACCCAATATCGAAACTAAACGGCAAAAACTTTCACCACGCGCATGCGCTAATTAGCGCCGTCTCGTTTTGAAGTTGAAAATCTAGTCCCAAAATGGCGGCTGAAGTGACGGACTCGGAGTTAGATGTAGACGTTTTATTCAACGACGTAGAATCTACGAGTCCGCCACTTCTACCATGGGACAGATTTTTCCATTGGCTTCACTGCATTTGCATAGTAACCTTCGATTTGGAACTGGGTCAAGCGATGGAGGTAAAAAATAACCACTTTAAGTTTAATCACCGTAAAACCTTTCAATTGCTTTGTTATTAATACAGATCATATACCCAGGCCATGTAAAACTCACGGAAAAAGAGGTAAGGAGATGAATTTATTAGAAATTAAGCGATTTAAACGTGATTTTTATTTAAATTAAAAAAAAAATTTTTTTTTGATTTTTTTTTTCTTCCAGAAAATGAATATTTGTTATTTATCGTTTCCCGATTCGAATTCTGGTTGTATGGGCGATACTCAATTCCATTTTCGAATACGTCAATGCCCGGGTCGTCGATCTGTGATTCCCATGCACGCTCAATATAATAGAGAATGCCCGACCGTTTTGCAGGTGAAATTGTTTTGTTTTGTGAGATTAATTTTCGTGATTGTTATTATTATTTTTTTTTTGTAGATCGATTCATCGTATTTCTATGGATATGTTTATTTTCGGCAGGTGAAAGATAAATCGTTACGTCGTGGGTATTTTCAAAAAGTGAGTTCGTTTCGTATTTTTTTTTTTTTTTTTTAAATTTTGTTTTATTTTTAGTCGCTTGTACTCATCACGCGATTTCCCTTTGTTCAACTATTTTCATACGTAGTTAAAATTGTGGCGCCTGAGTATTTTAAAAATGGAGATCCAAGTATCGAATCCGGTAATTTGAATTTAAATTTGAATTTTTTAAGTTTTTTAAAAAATTTTTTTATTTTTACTTTAAAAACATGAAAATTTCAACTGAAATGTCTAAAATTTGTAATTTTTCACCCAGAAAAGTAAAATAATTTCAAAAAATTTACTTTTATGCGTGAAAAATTACAAATTTTAGTTATTTCAGTTGAAATTTTCATGTTTTTAAAATTAAAATTAATTTTTTTCAAGTTTTTTTAAAAAAAATAAAATTTGTTTACCAATGAACAATGTAAAGCAATCACATTTTCTACTTTTGTAATACAAATTCTCACATTTCAGTTATAAATTTCACATATTTTTTATATTATTCATACATACATTTTATCACGCACATAGCGGTGTTGCCGGGAGGAAGGAATTTAAAATTTTATTTTTATTTTTAATTTTATTTTTTCCTTTTAAATTTCAACACCTTTGATTTAATTATATAATTTATTTACAGCATGCCATGATATTGATCAATGGCCCGCACCAGTGCCTGGCTCAATTTTAAACCTCCCAATTTTGGGAAGTGTATTACAGGTATTTACAAAATCAAATAAAATTATAAAATAACATCATTTCAATTAAATAATCATTTCAGGTTCAAATTCCAAATCGATCTGAAAAACTGTTATTAGCCTTTAACGATGATAAGGACATCATAAACAAAGTACGGAAAATAAAACAATAAATAACCAATTTTTTTGATTTTTATCTCATTATTAATTTTTTTTAAAGTCATATCTGCCCACTCCATGTATATTGCCATCAATCAGCGATGTAAACATGTTCAAGTATAAAAATTGAGTTTTTTTTTATTTTTATAAAAATTAATTTTTTTTATTATTTTTATCTTCAGATGTTTTTCTCCTGTTTTATCTCACATTCAGTTACTATGGGAACTGGTTATAACAGCTGAAGTAATTTATTTTTAATTAATTAAATTAAAATACAAAAAAATTAATAAAATAAACAAAATTTTGAATTTTAGCCAATTGTTGTAATGGCGTCGTCGCCAACGGTTTGCTCGGAAATGGTTCAAGCATTAACGAGGTAATTTTGTTATTAAAAGTCAAAAATTAATTTATAAACAATTTTTTTAAATTTTTAATAGTATGATATGGCCGTTAAAATACTGCGGTGACTTTAGGCCTTTTTTTACGATACACGATAGTGAATTCAAAGAATACACGACTAAAACACAATCTCCGTAAGTATTTAATTAAATTTGTGAATTAATTATGTTTAGAAATAATTATTTCATCAGACCACCGGTTATTTTGGGGGTAACGAACCCTTTTTTCGCTAAAACGCTTCAACATTGGCCGCACGTAATGCGAATCGGCGACTGCATAAACGGAAGTAAGGAATTAAAAATTTATCTATTAATTGATATTTCTTAATTATTTTTTTTAGCTCCACCCGGATCGCATAAAAATAAAATAAAAAAGGCGGGGAATTTAAAAACGATCGATTCAAAACCAGGTAAGTGATGAATTTAGGTTTAAATTGAATCGAATTTAATTGAAATTAATGAAATTAATTTATTTTTAGGTGTATACACGAGGTATAAACCGTTTTTACAAAAAGACAAAGCTATTTTACGAAAGCTTATAAAAGGAATGCAAACAGAACGACCTCAGGAGGTTCAAAACGCACTGCTCAAACGCCATTTGGTGGAAATTACTCAAAGTTTCATTATTCCACTCGAACGGTACATGGCCAGTTTAATGCCTTTGCAACGAAATATTTCCCCGCATAAAGTAAAAAAATAAAAATCATTGATTTTGATTTTTTTAAAATAAAATTTAATAAAATTTAAAATTTCATTTTAGGCGGCCCCGAATCTTCGGCCATTTAATCCAGATGATTTTATTAAAAGTTTAGACGTTGCGGGGCCACAACTAACGACCGGTGTCAAGGGCGATTGGGTTGGCCTTTACAGGTAATAAAATTAATTTTTTTTAATGGAAAATTTAAAAAAAAAATTTTTTTTTGAATTTTTTAGGAAATTTTTTCGGTCAGCGACGTTTAGCAGTTGGTATAACATGCGGTATAGAGATGTGACGAAAAAGCTACAGGCCTTACATTTAGAAGCATTAAGTGATGCTGTAAGGCTTAATTTTAAATTATATTTTCAGTAATTTTAAATAATTTTTTAACTTTTAAAAAAAGGATTTACAGTTGTGGATTAAAGACAAACAAGAGGTGGAAGTGGTAGATCTGGTATTAAAAATAAAGGATAAATTAGTAAGTATTTATTATTTCTCATTTTTTTGAATTTTTTTGAATTTTTTAATTTTTTAAAGGAAATTGCGTCTAATGAAAATCTTCCCGTAACCGAATCAACATTAAACAAACTGCAGAGCAGTTTAGAATCCATCATTTATACACTACCCGATGACCTTCAAGGAGTTTTAAAATCTAGTTGATACGAAAGTTTTTTTTTATTTTTTATTTTGTATTTTGTTATGCATTTATTTTATTTTTTTCTCGTTGGTTTATTAATTTGTTTTTTGTTAGTCATGTTTTGCATTTGTTAGTGAGAAAAATACCTATTTTTAATTATGAAAACTACTTAATGAAGTAGAAACTTTGTAAACTACTTATTAAAGACAAAATACTTTTCAATTAAATACATTTCTCGTTTCTTTATCTCATTCAAAGTCATTCTAAGCTATTCCACTGCGGCGCTGGGGTCTAGAAACTTTTTTTTATCCACCACTTCCGGTTTTAGTCGTTCGTGTAAAACTAATAGGCCTACAACATTCTTTCGTAAGTTTAAATTTAGTTTTAAAAATTGTTTGCTTGTGTTTATTGTAGTATTTATTGAATGTTAAATTGGATAGAGCAGTAATTCCTAGGTAAAAGAGTGTGTTTGTTGGTAAATTGATTACTTAAATGGGGATATCGTGGTATGGTTTGATCATTTGCGCAGTTGGCCATGGTATAGAAAGCTTGATTTGAAGGAAGGCCTTCTATATTACATATGATCTGTTTATGGTGGGCGTTAAATAAATAATGCCGTTTAATTCAATGTTTTGTTTGTAAATTTGTAATCGGTGTAAAAGAAGGGAAAATGTGAAAAAATTATGAAATTGAATGAAAAATTTTATTTTTTTGTACTAAAAATAAAAATTCTTAACATATTTTTTTAAAATTTTTATTTACAGGTTAATTACGAAAGAAAAAAAAAATCAGCTTAATCGATTGGAAGAATGATGGAAAATATGGGTAATTTAAAAAAAAAAATTGAATGACTCATTAAAATTGAAACTAAATTATTTTATTTCACTTTTAGATTCTGACGTTATTCGATCGCAATCCACAAGTGCGTTTACTCAGCTTTCGGAAACCGATCACGACGAACTCCAAGACCACATGACAAAAATATTAAAATTAATTCGCCAAAATTCAGATAACGACGCGTCGAAATCAACATCATCGTTAAAACAGCCGAAATTAATGCAGCTCGAAGTTCCAGCCAACACTAAAGAACTGATAATTTTCGCCATCTCCGACGACGGTCACTGCCAAATGGTTTCTGCCGAGGAACCGCCTTTCGGTTCGCTAAGAATTTTTTGTGATACCCCGACCGAAGTCGAAGCCAACGCTTTACTAACCCTGAGACCAGACGAGACGTGCGTCACTCGACGAGCGAACACGATCCGGAGTTTGGCGGCGAGCGATAAAGATTACGTAAATATTTTATCCAGTTTGGATTCCCGCGTCGAAATCTTCACCGAGACGTCGTGCGACCAATTCGACGACTGCGAGGACGACGAAGATGAAATTGAACGCGAAAACGACATTCAACTAGACGAGGAAATGGACGGAATCAGAGAAGTGGAGAACCGCGCGGTCGAACAGGACGAATCTATTTTAGAAGAAAACGATTTGGATGATTGTTGCATTCGTGACGATTTGGGAATTGTGTGTAAAATCTGCCACAAACGATTCGACGCCGAGGAAATATTCACGACGCATTACAAACAGCATTTGCCGAACAAATGCGAGGAATGCAACGTGGGGTTCCAATCCGAAATCGAGTTAGAAAACCACCAGAAGGAGACCGAGCATGGTATTTACACGTGTGAAGTTTGCAATAAACAGTTTTCGCGTAAAACTGCGTTGTGGATCCACAAGAAAACGCAACACAAGTATGAATACCACTGCGACATCTGCAACCGAGCGTTCGTGTCCGCGAGATCCTTCTCGATCCACAAGAAAATGCACATAAACAAACCGGACTTGCTCGGAAAAGGTCCCTGCAAGATTCTACGTTACTACAAATGCATGGGGTGCTCCGAACGTTTCAGCGACATCGAGAGCATGCAGAACCACCAGTGCACGCGGGAATCGACGCAGGATTCCGGCAACGAGAAGGAGCAGTTCACTTTCAAACGAAAAAGGAAATCAAAATTCAGTTACGCGACTTCGGTGGCCAAGAGACTGAAATACAAACCCGATTTGAAGACGGGGATCACGTGTCACCGCTGCCAGAGAGATTTCGTGACGTTGCGAGCCTTGAAGCGCCACGAACTGAACCACATCGACTTCCGTTGCAAGAAATGTGGCGCCATCACGGCGTCCCAGGAGGAATTCGACGAACACAACAAGAAACCCTGCGAGTGTCGGTGCCAGCACTGCGGGAAAGTCTTCCGGAAATTCCGGGAATTGCAACGCCA
This sequence comes from Stenotaenia linearis, assembly GCA_034700445.1. Classification (NCBI taxonomy): domain Eukaryota; kingdom Metazoa; phylum Arthropoda; class Chilopoda; order Geophilomorpha; family Geophilidae; genus Stenotaenia; species Stenotaenia linearis. The sequence goes on along the minus strand of JAQIXT010001333.1, from coordinate 2,974 downwards.
CGAGGTGATCCACCAGGAATTCCGACCTTTCGAGTGCCAAATTTGTTCCAGCAAATTCCCGACCGAGGGAAAACTCCGTGCGCATGCGCAGATACACGAGGAGAAGAAGAACTTGTGCCACTTGTGTTCGAGAACTTTCACGTTCAGACAGCACCTGACGCGACACTTGAAGGCGCACGCGCGAGGGGAGCCGCGAAGGGTGAACAAAACGTACTTATACCATTGCTCGATCTGTTCCAGCAGTTTCCCGGCCGTCGCGAACCTGAGGGAACACTACGACACCAAACACCGCTTGCCGTCCTTCAGATGCGTCAACTGTCAATTGAGGGTCTTGACGTACGGGGAGCTCCAAAACCACTACAGGGACCAACACAAGGGGATCCTAATCAACTGCTGTCGACTCTGCGGCGACGCCTTCACCGAGAAAAAGGACTGCCAACAACACCTGGCCGAGCACGAGGCCCAGGTGTGCGCGCCGGTCGTGACGGAAGGGTTGGAGGAGCTGAACGGAGGGGAGAAACAGATTTCCTACTTGTTTTCCTGCGTCGACTGCAAGCAGATGTTCGCGACGCACTCGGGGCTCATCACCCACAACCAGATCCACTACCTGGAACCCCCGTTCAACTGTTTGGTGTGTAATGTCGAGTTGGGGAGCGGTCAGGAGCTGGACGAACACATCCCGCTGCACGAGAACGAGGTGCAACTCGATTCCTGTCCGAAGTGTAATTTATACGTGGCGAACCTGAAGCTCCACGAGCGACAGCACAGCGGGAACTACCAGTGCCGCGAGTGCGGGAAGTGTCTGAAGACCAAACAGGGGCTGACCGTCCACTCGTTCCTCCACACGGGGGAAAAACCGTTCCTCTGCTCCGACTGCGGCATGCAGTTCAACAACTCCGGGAAACTGATTAGCCACCGGAGGATCCACGGCCGGAATTCCCACTCGACCGTGAAACAGACGAGCTACACGTGCTCCGTGTGCAAACAGAAGTTCTGGCGACCTTCCGCCTTCTTATTGCACCTCTACAGCTACCACAAGGAGCCGTGTTCGATCACGCGTCACGTGTGCACGCACTGCCAGCGGGAGTTCGTGAAGAAGTCGAATTTAACCAACCATCTGCGCATGCACAACGAGGAGAAGGGGTTGATGAAGAAGGAGTTCTCGTGCAACAAGTGCAACCGGACGTTCAGCACGAAAGCACATCAGATAATCCACACGCAGATGCACGACAGCGAGGAACTTATCTGCCCCATTTGTTCGAAGCAATTCACGTCGCTCGTGTGTCTCCAAGTGCACATGCGCACGCACACGGGGGAGTGCAAGACGTGTTCGATATGCAACAAACAGTTCGCGGCGTTGAAGTACCTGAAAAAACACATGTTGAGTCACACGGGCGAACGGTACAGAGTGAATTGCATGTTTTGTGACGTCACGTTTACGAGTCAACGCGCGTGCATTCGGCACTTGAAGGACGTTCACAGCGAGATCAGCCCCGGGATCTGCGAGGGGTGCGGGTACGGGTTCGTTTCGAGCCTCGATTTGGAGGACCATTTGCCAGTTTGCAAGATTAATGCGGAAATTGTGCAGAATCCCGGGGAAATTGCGCTCGAGGTCGTGAGCGGGTTGGAGAGACCGGTGGCCGAGTTGGACGCCGGAGCGATTTTGGAGACTTCCGACGCTGTGATTCAGATTTGTGCGGCCGAAGAGCAGGTTATTAACAGTATTTGCGTGAGTGAGAACGTCGGAGAGACGATCGAGGTGCCGGAGTTGAACAACGAGCGGACTCTGATTATGGATTTGCCCGCGAACGTTGAAGGGGCGAATGTTACGATTCCTGCGACGAGTTTTGTTTGTGCTGTTGAGGATAATTTGTATTATCAAGTTGTGTATCAGTGATTTTAATTTTTGTAATTTTTTTTTTTTTTTTTGTAATTTGGAGTTTGATTTGTGATTTGTGATTTGTGATTTAGTAAATTATTTTTGAATTTGAATGGGGTTTGGGGTTGATTTGGAATTGAGTTAATAAAGAATAATTTATTGATATGTTTGTGTTTTGAGAACGAGAAATAAAAGATTTTCAAATTGATTATTTTGTGAAAAATGTGAAGAGTCAACTTAAAAATCTGAGAAATCCCAAATAAATCCTGAAAAATCGGAAATAAATCATAAAATCTGTTTAGAAATAAGTTTCAAAGACTCAAAAATTATAAATCTGAAAACAAATCTTTGTAAATCTTAGAATTTCTTATAAATCTTGAAAAGTAACGCCAGTTGGCGCCCGAATCCAAATATTACGAAAAACCAAGATGGCGGACAAAAGGCGTAAAAACCAGTAAGTTTCACGATAACTTTAATACATTCAATTATCAATTGACAATTAACAAATTAATTACCCCAATTTCATTCTAAGATCAATTGCACCATTCAAAAACGAAATGATATCCCACACAAACTTAAAGAGAGAAAAAGAATCCGGATTATCAGTAAGTTTCTTAACAATCTCAGCTAACTGTATTTTAACGCACTCCTCTGTAGTTTTATGAGCACACTCCGGACTTTGACTCAAAAAATAATCACCTCCAGATTTGGCATTCTCCATTTTATGGACTTGGTAAGTAATTTCCAACTGAAGCGCCAATTGTTTACTGACATCGAATTGTTCGGGCTTTTTTACCGAAAAAGTCCAGTGAATGTGGTCACTTCTACCCAAAATCCGGTATGGAGTTTTCCCCTCCAACTCCACATATCCAATTTCAATTTTCCTTAAACCATCAATGTACATGTACAAATGGCCGTCTGTGAGTTTCAATTGGTCGAAATCGCTTTTATCCGAGTGGTACAAGTGGATTTCGATTGTGCTTTCATTAACAGCAATCCATTTTAAGTAAACTCGAGCTGAAATGTTCGCGTAAACTGAAATTAAATCTGGACTCTTGATGTTTGTGCCAACTGCTGTGAAGTTTAAATAATTTT
>JAQIXT010001332.1:0-16644 GCA_034700445.1 Stenotaenia linearis | reverse complement strand
GAATCCGCTTATAGCATCAAAGTGTTGGCCGGACCGCACCAAACGTGACGCTATAAGCGGGTTGACGCTATAGCCGAAGTCGCTACTGGTGGGTCCGACTGTACTATTATTACTCTTCGTTTCTGGTCTATCTTTGAAATAAATTTGACATCTTTTGTGTTGATGAAATCATCGAATAATTTATATTGCACTTGAGGTTATGTGCCAAGCAGGCTTTTGCTGATAACCCAATTACACCTCCTTTGCTTTAACTTATTGATCATGACCATGGAGAGTATTGATGGACAGTTAGAAAATGAACAATTTACCTTCTGTGGAAGAAGAGGAAATTTTTGCCTGTCACACTTTGGGACATACTATTGATATACTTGCAGCAGTTGATTAAAAATGCAGTGGAAGCAACTATCTTCTTACCTTACCCATGGTATCTTCAGAGTATAATGGTCATACTAATAATGCTACTGCCACTGGTACTGGTCTACAAGTAGAAGATCCAAGTCTAAGAAAATTCTTCTCCTTGCACTGCACCTCTATTGCCTAGATTATTGGAAAATGATTTCTGGTTTTTTTAGAAGACTATTTTTTGGAAGACTTGTAAGAAGAAAGTTGTAAAAGCATTCCTTGGAACTGGGCACTTAATAAAATCAAAAGTGAGGTCAAACTACTCACGTTATTAAAAAATAAGCAGCTATGGGCTTTCTTCTACTTTGTCCTAGGTTTTTTTTACTTCTAGTTTTTTGTTTCATTGGTTATCAACAATTCTAGCCAGAGGCTTCACTTTGTAAAAGGACTTATGTTTTTTGTAATTGTGTATGTAAGTTAGAAACTAGATTATCTGAATTAAATGAGGATGTAGATAGTTAACTAGGAATAGTGCAATCTTATATTTGATAACAATAACAAATTGTTTGGATTCTTTATTTCTGGTATTGTGACAGGTTGCATATGGTTAAAGTAGCACTTACTGATGCTAAACATGCAGCACTGATGTAACAATTTTAATTAATCTAACCACTTTTATAATAAGGATTTCATGCAGATAGGTTTTACCAATTAAAGGTCATGGCTTCTATTGGACTCTACAAAACTTGGCCTTGTCACAAACAAAGAGTTCCTTTCTCTGAAACATGAACTGTATTCAGGGTGGCTTGTAATCAAGAGTGACCTTTAATTGATAAAATACAGTAATCGAGGCTAATTTCATTGCATGAAGATGAAACCGCCTTTATACTGCAACATGATTAAAAAACACAGTCAGTCTTTTAAGCACCTAAGGGCCGGTTGCACCAAATTTAGTTAAATTCAGGTTTATGTAATCTATTGTTAAGATAAACTCTGGACTAAAACTCTAGTTAACAGAATTCTGTTGCATCATTCAACTTTTGTAACAATGATGGCGATTGGTTGGAGTTTGTCACGTGATTGAATTGTTGTAGGAAATCAAGTGATAGGCCTAACAGCAGATTAAACTTTTAACTCACCATTGTTGGCCAGTTAAATTTAGTTAAACCTTAGTTTTATTTTCAATCTGTTTGGTGGAACAACAATTTGATTAAACTAAGTTTGAAGCCATGATTAAACTACAGTTGATTTTTACTCACATTGGTGCAACCCACCCTAAGTAAAACAATCAATGATCAGCAGACTAATGGATGGTTGCACCAAGGTTAGTGCTAATCTTGGATTACCACACATTAACAGTATAGGATAAACTAAGATTAACGCTTAACTGAAGTTGATGCAACTGGTTCTTAGAGTTATGTGGAGAGCTGAAGTTTTAACCACATTTAGATTCAGTTTGGAAATAAACTCAGCTTTATTTAGCATGAAATGAAAAAAATATCTGACATTAACATCATGCGGCAAGTCTTTGTGAATCAGTTGCAAAGCAGCCCAAAATGTCAGAGTTAATGATTGGAGATATGTTTATAGTTATTTGTGAAAAATAATTGTATTGCTATGGAATAACTGTTTCCAAGACTAGACTTGCCAGTGGAGCCAGGCAAGAACTTTGATGCCTCTTATGGTTTTAGGGTTACAGTTTATCTTCCTCTCTTTGCTCTCTCTTGGTTATAAGTGTGGCTTTCTTCGTTTCCGCCACTTGACTTTCTTATATTTCTGGTTTTTTTGTTTCTTTGGTTGTCTCTAATTCAAGTCAGAGATTTTGATTTGCATTTGCTGAATTGCAAAAAGTTTTTGATTTATTTTTATTTTGTATTACATTTATTTCTGCGGTTGGTTCCGAAGTCCACAGAAGCTGCTGGAAACTTTAAGCGTTGGAAATGTGCGACAGATACTCCATGGTTATTTCATAACATTAATCAATTTTGCCATGTTTTATCTTGATGAATTTTACTTCTCAAAGTAATTCTTTAGGTACCATTCAAATCTTTGAAAAAAGTATCTTTTTTATCTTAACATCTCAAGTTTATGACATTTTAAGGTCACAATTCATCTTACAAAAGGCTGACACAGGAATTTTTCCAAGGAAGGAGTATATATTGTATCAATACAGCATAACCCTAGGATATCCTGTTATATCCACAAAGTCTTCAAGAAATCCTGTAGATTACAAAATATACATAGAATCTTCACATTAGGTCCACTGGAATCCAAAGGACATCACATCCTATTTGGGATGTTTTGTTTGACATCTTTAGGACATCAAATCCTATTAATCATTCTGAGGATATGGTCTGGACATCTTACAATGGTGCTTTATGGAGATCTGTAACATCAATGGAATTTCATTTATAGGACTTGGATGTTTCCTGAACGTCTGGACATGTTCTGGACATACTCAGAATATTTTGTGGATCTTCTTGTGTTACTTCTGTGTCCAAGATTATACAATCACATAGCACTTCTTTGTCTTTTTTTATTTTTTATTTTTTTTTATTACAAATTTTCCTAGAAAAAACTGTAAAGTAAAAAAGTGCAAAGAAATTGTGGGGTTCGACAGTCAATAAAAAGTTGTAGATTTGTAAATCAGTTGTTCATTTCTGTGATTTGATTTCCATGATTTGTTGATTTCCATGAGATCTTTTGGTTTCTCAAGTGATTTCCTTGATTTCTCTTGATTTTCTATGCCTTTGATTTCCTGGTTTCCATTGATTTATAAATCAAAATCAAAGCTTGTATGAGATTTCCAGTAAGCACTTATCGCACAATCAGAAAACCAAAACAAACGGCAACAAAATAGAAATTCAAATTTTATTTAAACTGTTTAAAAGTCCGCCCACGTTCGAACAACATTTCTTCCGCAAACACCGTTAACTCACCAATTAATTACCCTCAACAATAACCAACAACTAGTTACATTGGGCTTCCATCCAAGTTTAACCAAAACTTACATAAAACACTGCAGGAATGTTTGACATGCGTGCTTCAAGTGACATTCAATTCCATTGCCATGTGTAATTTAGATCGTTTCATCCATTAACCGCCTTTGTCAAACCATATCTCTCGAGTGGGCGGCTCGACATTAAAGCAGAGCAAACCAAAGGAAATTGAAGGCTTTATTTAATTAACGGTTTTTATTTTTTATGCCTACTTTCAGTCCTTTCCAAGGGGGCCGACATACAGACAAATTCTGTACAAGATTTCTGAAATCTATAATGTGGGTCTCATATTTCTGGATTTCATTGGATTTCACCCAAATTTCTTTGCATTTCACCTGGATTTCTCCCACATTTAACTGGAAGTGGGCGGGGCTTACAGGAACTGGAAACCGATAACCAGAAATCATAGTTAATGCTTCAACACCTGTACACATCATTATATTTCAAATGTTTATGGATTTCAGGAGGATTTCACAAGGATTTCTGTGGATTTCCATATATTTCTGTGTATTTCAATGGGTTTCAGTGGATTTCTATGTGTTTCAATGGGCTTTACTAGATTTCTGTGTATTTCAATGGATTTCAGTGGATTTCTGCGTATCTCCGCATATTTCACGTATTTCTTGGATTTCTTGTTTTTTAAATCTGAAATATGGCAGTTTACGAGATTTCATTAGATGTAGGCTCCCTCGTTTTAGTCCTTTCACAAAAAACCGGATACAGACGCTGCCATATTGACTAGTCTTATAAAACAATTTTTTCTTTTTACCTTAAATGGCATCGCATTAAGACACATCAAATAAAATGACTCAAACGTAAATATCCGCTGATAATCTCGTGGATCTCGATTTCCTGCGATTTTGTAATCTGTTATAAGGTGTCACGTGATCGTTTAGTTCGCGGAATTACTCACAGAGGTCGCGAAAATAACTCAAACGGCTAAATGAGTTTAAAGGACGATACGAGACGTAAAAAAAGTGATATTTAATAACTTCCGGTGTTTTAAGTGACGAATTGAAGGAAAAAGTTGAAAAAGTCGAGTTTATCGTTGAGAATTCGATATAACTTGACTCATGGCCGCTTATCTCGTAAAAGCATTAAATCAGTAGGAACGGGAAATATTTGACATGAAATTTTCATTTGTATAATCTTTCCAGCTTTTTTAATTAACATAAAAAACGTAAAAATTCAAAACGATAATCTGAATCGCGAGAAACGTTGAGAAAATTAAAGAAAAACAACGCTCAGAGCTTCGAAACGTAGATAAAACAAGCCGGGACGTTAGGATTCCCCCACCTTCCACCCCCGGTTCGAATGGACCGCGCCTGTATTTGAGTGTCGCTCATTGTTAGTGCAGGCCCATTCAGTTAACCGTAGGCCCGGGTTGAGGTTCATTTACTCGGTTTTGAATAGGTTACGTACGACAACGCGGTCCTGCACGCGTTTCGCTATTTCACAGGAGCAAGTGCGAACATTTGAAGTGTTTAACGGAGTTTTAGGCCTTCGATTGCGATGCGGGCCGTGGTAGCGTGAAAAAGTTAACTTTGGATTGATCGATAATCGGAATTGTGATTTGTGCGCTTTGAACTGGTACAATGGGTTTGGATCGATACCGGAAGGAGTAGGAGAGAAGCCGGGCGCGATGCCGTCGCCGCCGCCGAACGATAACGGGCCGGGCCGGCGCGTGGGACATCCCGAGTGCGGGGAGACGGCCGATGAGTGGGATTCGGATAATGGGTCGATGCAGTGGGAAGATTTTTTCGGTAAGTTGGGGAAAAAAAATTATTTTTAGGGGGGTGTTGGGCTGAATGGGGGTTTTGAAACGTGTTTGGAAGATGGGTATTTTTTGGACTTTTTTTTTTTTTTGGTGTTGTGACGGAAGATTGTTCTTTTTTCCGCTTCCTGATGTGGGTAGACAGTTAAGGACGAATGCCGGGTTTTTTTCTTTTTTTTTGAAAAAGTTTTTGTTTTGGACGTCTGGTTGACGTTTGTTGTATAAATTATTTGTATGAATTTGGTGGATTGTTGGACGTGTTTTGTAAAATTTGACGGGTTTGTTATTTTTACGTCAATTTTGACGTGTGGATGAAATCAAAATGGCTGAAATACGTCGAATTTGATGTCGAACTATTCAGAAATTATTTTGACGTTTTTAAGCGATTTTTTTAAAATTTTATTAATTGTACGTCATATTGACGTCTAGTAGAAAAAGTCATGAAATTCATCAATTAACGCCAAATATTCATCAATTTACATCAAAAATCCATCAATTTAAATCAAAAATTTAATTCAAATTTTATATACAAGCCACCATCTCGGCCCACAAAATCACACATACCACACGTCAACATGACGTACAACAACAAAAACCACAAAAAAACATCAATACCTCACCAAAACATCATCACCTTCCATCCGCCACCTTAACTCCCAAACACGTCAACATGACGTCCAACACCAAAACGTCAAAAAAATCATAAAAATCAACTCGCCATAAAAAAAAAACCTCATCACATGACCCCATTTCCCCCACCACACGTCAACATGACGTCCAACGTCCATTTTGTCTCCCAACTCGACTAATCAACTGTTTTGTTGTTATTTTCCTGACACGTTTGTTGTAACGAGGTGGTATAATCCAAGGTCTTTTCCTTATTTGGAATGTAGGCCTGGTGTCGTTGATGGAAAGCAGTCGTACGGTGAGTCATGGGAGGGAGCCGGATGATTAGTATTGGGGGAAATCGGTTACCGAAAGGGAAAAGGGGGAAAAGTTGTTTATGCACCTTGATCTGCCGATGTGATGAAACAAAAGGAAATCGAGTTTGTGAATGGAATAAATGAAAGCGAAACCGAAAGTTTTGGTTTGTAGTGAGTAGTGGTCGGATCGAGTTGGTAATTTTTTTTTTTTTTTTTGTTTTTTTTGTTGTGTTGGGTATTTGATATGTTTGTCATTGGTGGTTTAATAATGGGGCTTTGTGTTTGGATTTTTTTTTTTTTTTTGTGATTAAAGGATTATTATGTAGTTTGATATGAGTAGTGGTGTGGTTTGAAGGTTTGGTGGAAGAGGGGGGGTTGTGGAGGTAGTGGAAGTAGTAGTTTTTATTCCTTCTTTTTTTGTGGGGGGTGGGGGTGGGGGTGGGGGGAGTTGGAAGTTTGGGGGTGTGATGTTTGATGGGGATTGTTTTTTTGGGGTGGTTGGGTAAAAATTTCGCCATTTTGGGTTTAAAAGTGAAAGTTTGTGAGTTTTTTAAACTATTTTTTGATGGATTTTCCTTTAGTTTTAGTAACAATTTTTAATATTTCAAAAAATTTCCGCCATTTTATGTTAAAAAAGTGGAATAATTCAGAAAAACGTGGCCATTTTGTTTTTGAAAGTGAAATTTTTAACAGATTTTCTACTATTTAATGTGAAAAACTGAACTTTAAAAAAAATACAAATTCATCCAAAATTCCATCATTTTAAATGAAAAATAAAAAATCAAATTTCTCAATAAAACTCACTTCAAACACACAAAAAAAATAAAAATCACCAAAAATAACTGCCATCTTTACAAAACCATAAACAAAACCCAACACCCTCATTCAAACTCATCTCCCTTCATCTATTCCCCTCACCAATCCCTCCTCCAAAACAAAATTCATACACCTTCTAAACCCCCCCACCCCTACCCCCACAAAAAACTATATTAAAACATCCAAATCCCATTAAACTCTCACTCTCCCTTACTCCCCCCTTTCATTCACAACAAAACATCAATAGAACAAAACCAAAGATAACAGGTGGCCTTAATTAACATTTTAAAAATAATCCAATTCAAAAATAAATTCCAAAAAAAATATAAAAAAAATAAAAAAAACAAATAATTACACTATGCTAAAAACATTTGAAGGTTATTGGCTCCCCAGTAGGAAGGCAGATGCCCTTGATGCTCTTCTTTAAATAACCCTCTTCCTTCTGGCTCAATTTGGTGGAGTTTTCTTCCATGGAGAGAGCCTTAGCTGATAATGGAGCCAACAGATGCAGGAAACAAACAAGTGAAGAAAATCACATCTGTTACCTTCTCTTTTCACAAGATCAAGTGTTTGTTGATTCCTGACCCCCCCCCCCTCCCCCCAGTACTTTTATGAGATGTCAATTTAGGGTTGGAAAATAAATAGTTTTTTTTTTGATTTTTTGAATGGGAATTTATGACGGAAGTTAAATAAGGGATAAAATCGAATACAGGTTGAACCTTGTTACTACGAACTCGCTTATAATGAATTTCTCGTTTTAACGAATTTTTTTAAAAGTTTGGATGTAATGAATTTTCGCTGTTACAAATTATTCGTTATTACGTATGTTCTATGATGCATTGTGAAGCATTTTAGAATGCATTTATAAAATATCTTTTAAAAGCATTTTTATTCCTAAGGGAGTGCATTTGTTGTTATGAAGTATGAAAGTAATTTGGAAAATTCATTGGTCATTTTATGATTACTTTTTAATGGGAAATGCACTGCTGCAAACAAGTTGCTCGGCCTGTTATAAACTTGAATTATAGTTGTAACATAACTTAATAACTGGAAGTGAATCATTTTAATTCTGTATACTGTATAATAAATTCATTAAATATTTAAAATTTATAGGTAAAACAAGAAAAAATGTGGAAAATCTGTAACTATAGACGTTCTAATTAAAAAATAAAATAAAATACGAACAGCTGCACAAAGTTTCGAATTCTAAACGAAAGTGTCGTAGAGATGTATAAGATTATCAGCAGTAGCGGTAGCGCACTACTTTATTTTGGTAGCAATATAATTTCATAATAAAGGCCTCAACTGCATTGGGTATCAGTCTGTAGCTAGACAATCACAAACTGACTACATCTGAGTTATATGGATATTCAAATTTTTGGATATATAAAAGATGGATATAAACAGACTGGTGCATGTTTAACTAGCGACAGACTGATACCTGATGTGTTGAGACCTCATAAAAACACAAAAATCTCAATTTCCCACTCTATAACAACAGAGGCGTGGTAATATAATTCCAAGGGTTTTGATGTTGGAAATTTCACATAATTTAAATTTAAAAAATTTAAAAAAAAACTTTTAAAATGCAAAATGGTCTTTTGTTGAGGTGAAGAACCCTCTGTTTAATTTTCAATAAAAAATTTGTTCAATAGAAGAGAGTTTTTGTCATGTAATGGTGGGGTGAATTTGGTGGTACCCCTTAATTTGTGTCCCATCAGCCCCAATTTTTGACTTGAGGTCACATGAGTTTAGGCTTTTTCTCTGGAATTTTGGCCCCAGGAGTATTTTTTCCTTGCCAGCAGCCCTGGTTACCCCCTGTGTGGAAATTTGGTGGATGGTGGAAATTGTTTTAGAGGGTTTTTGCTGAAAGGTCAGTGATGCAATCTTTTGTAATGTTGAGGTTAATTTCTGTGTCTGGTAAATGGTAATGGAGTTTTTTGGTTTTGATTTGTGTTTGGGTTGTTCGGGTATGGGTTTTTGGGTTTTTTGGGAGGGAAAGTGAGGATGGATGGGGTTTGTGGAGTTTTTTGGATGTGGGTTGGTGTGGGGTGGGTTTTTGAGAATGAAAGTTGTTTTTGAGGGAATTTTTTTTTTTTTTTTTTTTTTGGTAGAAATTGAGGATGATTTATTAATTTGATGTGAAATGTGTATGGTTTTGTGTTTAATGTCTAGATCTAAGTCTAAAATGTATAAATTTTATTTAAAGTGTCTTAAGTTTGGTCTAGAATGTTTATATATTGATCTAAAATGTCTCTATTTTGGTCTGAGATGTCTAAAATGACAAAATTTAGATCAAAAATAACAAAATTACTCAGAAAAGTCAACTTTTGAGTTAAAAAATATCTAAATATTTATCTAAACTGTCTAAAATGACAACTTTGATTTAAAGATTGTCTAAATTTTCATCTAAACTGTCTGAAATGTCAAAATTTTGATGAAAAATGTCTAAATTTTTATCTAAACTGTCTAAATTGACCTAAAATGACAAATTTTTATTTTAAAAAAATGTCTGAATTTATCTAAAATAACAAAATTTTAATTAACAAATCACTAAACTTCCATAAATCACATAAAATCACCTGAATTCATCTCATTTCAATTCCCTCTGCTTACTCAACAAATTACCATTAGATACCATCAATACAAACACATTGATATCTTCGTCCATGAACACTCCCACGAACGATAATTCCAACAAGTGAAATGCAGTGTGAAATAACGAGTTCAATCGACGATGTTGTCAAAATTGAATTATCCCAGCACTTGATAACCAGTTTTCAGTTTGTTGACCTTCATCATCAAAATTTAAACCCGATCGATAACAATTTTGCCATCCACCCATCATTTTCAACATAAACACCAAAATTTAATACAAAACACTAAAAAAAACACTTAAAAAAAAACAAATCATCCAACAGAATGGTCGAATCTCGTTATAACGAACTCAAAGGACAGAAAAAAACTTCATTATAACGACATTTTTGTTATAACGAGGTTCAAGGAATCAAAAAACCTCATTAAAAGGGAATTTTCATTATAACGAAGTCAAAGGGTTCAAAAAACCTCATTATAATGATATTTTCATTATAACAAAGTTCCAAGTAATCAAAAAAAAAACTCTTTAAAACGAAATTTTTATTGTAACGAAGTCCAAAAAACCTCATTATAACGAAATTTTTATTATAACAAAGTTCATAAAACCTCATTATAACGAAATTTTTATTATAACGAAGTCCAAACGTCCAAAAAACTTCATTATAACAAAATTTTCATTATAACAAAGTTTAAGTAATCAAAAAAACTTCATTATAACGATATTTTCATTATGATGAAGTCCCAAGGAATCAAAAAAACCTCATTAAAACGAAATTTTCATTATAACGAAGTTCAAGTAATAAAAAAAAAATTCATTTTAATGAAATTTTCGTTATAACGAGATCGATTATAAAGGATTCAGTGGAGATTCGAAAAAAATTCGTTTTAACGAGAAATTCATTGTAACGGTGTTCGTTATAACGAGAATGGCAAAACGTGTCATTTATTGCCAAATTGGAGCAATAAAGGTTGGAAAATAAATCAAGTCAGCAACTGAAATTGATCTGGGTGCACACGTGACCAATTGTGTGTGTTATTGTGTTGTGTGGGGATGTTTAGGGGTAGTCTATATACATTACCAAAATAAGGGCTGTGGTGAAAGACTGTGAATTCTTTGGATTGGCAGCTGTGCAAATGGTGAACAGAAGAAAGAGTATCCGGATGGTTCTTGTAGTTAGCCCATAATTAGATTAAAGGAGGTTGTTAGCCCTTGTTAAGTGTAGCAAAAAGTTAGATTGAGGAAAGTATTTGGTGAGTTACTGCAGTAAATGCTTGGAATGCTAGTAAAATATGGTTGAATAAATGTTGAATTTTGGTTGAAAAATTAATGTTGATTCAATATTGAATCAATGTTGTCAAGAAATAATGTTGAAAATCTGTTTTGAAGCTTCAGACAATGATGGGTACACCCAAAATTTGGTAGGAGTACCAAATTTAACATGTTGAATTAATTTAGATTGACTTAAGTTAGGATACCAAATTTTGGGTACTAATTTCTGATACTCAATTTTGGGTACCAAAATTTTTACACCATATTTTTGGTACCCAATTTTTGGGTACCAAATATGCACATTTTTTCATGAATACAACTAAAATTTTGCTTACGATTTTGCGTATGAAATTCTTAAGTTTTGACGTAACCAAAAACTTAAAATGTTTTATTTCGAAGAGCGGCAAGTCCCATTTCCTTCGCACGAAGCAAAAAAAATTGCTATTCTTAAAGGATATTTTGTCCCATCAGGCGAGCATTCTAATCACCGAACCACCGAAAACCGCTGTAGTTCCCGGAAACAGCGTTATTTAACACTCCCATTGCCCAGTGCATTGTCTCGCTTATTAAGAAGCTCAACGCACACTTAAATAGGAAGTAAACAATCAGTAAGTGGTTATTGTGCAATAATAAAGCATTGACATTGCAAATTATTGTTTTGGTAATGAAGAAAGATTGAAGAGAAAAAAGGGTTGACATTGGACTCGCTTGAAATGAATGGCGAAATGCATCCATGGGTCACCGACACCGGGCGGACATTAAGGAAGATGGAGGTGCTTGATCTGGGGTAAGACCTTGGAGAAAGTGCCAATCATTTTGACTTTGAAAAATAAAGGCTTTGTTTGTTTTGATTTTGTTGCTTGAAAGACTGTCTTTATTGTTGTCATATTTTCTTGTTTTGCTGTTGGAGAGAAGTCAAAATGTTTTGGAGTTGGGAAATTGTTGGAAGAGACTCAAAATGGGCAGTGGGTAGATAAAGAGATAGTTGTAAGAGTGGGGTAACTGGTGTGTGATTGGGTTGGACAAAGGATGTTTTGGGGTTGTAGTTGTGTTTTGTCTTGTCAAGTTATCCGGTGCTGTCTGAGCAGTGTTTTGATGTTTAGTGGAGGAAGAAATGTTTGTTTTCGTCAAATATTTCTATAAGAGTTGTGTATATAGCTCATAATGTTGTACTGAACTGTATTTGGATTTAGGGGTTTTTCCGGTAACCGGATGGCTTAGTTTGATCAATAAAAGTCTGAGTGCTTGCTGGGGTTTGATAGGATGGTGATGGGCCGTAAGGTATTTAGTATGGAGTAAAAGATGCACTCGAAAGTAAGACACCTCAATTTTCAGCCAAATTCTTGGTTAGGAAGTCCGGTGGGCAGTTCACTGTTGAAATCAACTTTGATCTTCAAGATCATCTTCAAGTTTATAGAGGATACTTGTATCTCTTAAAGGAATATTTGAAGAGGACAGGACTCCCATCTTATACAGGTCTTGCTAGTTTCAAGAATACAATGGAATAGATCTAAGCAAAAGGTGCACACTAATTGGTGAAGACAAAACTGAAAAGTGTCATTGTGTCAGTATTGAACAGAATCAACCCTTCTGTTGTATTTCTTTGACAACATAATTAGGTAGTTTGGTTTTATTCTAATAATATATCCATGACAATAGCTTTGTTCAAAATTCTACCATTCATTCATTCATTTTCTCACTATGAAATAACAGTGTTTTGCCTTTCTCTCTTCCCTCATTCCATTGAATTGTGGACATGACAGTTCTTGTTTGATGTGGGTCCAGGTGGAACTTGGCCCTCACACAACACTTTCTATGTTTTCCCTATTTTGAATGCAACTTGACAATAGCTGGGCAGATGGGACAGACTGACATTTCACTATGGTTTAAAACAATCTTCTAGGCCTAGCAATTTTCCAATACTTCATTTATGCTGGCGGTTTGGATGTAAATTCACAGGTTTGGATCTAGATCCACTGTTGATGTGAACAGAAACAGATCAGTCGATTGAGTTCCGCAAACTCAGTTGGCATTTAGATGTATAGATGTTAGAATGTCCAAGGCTGGCATTCACAAACGCAACTTACGATCATTTTTTGATGCAAGATAATGCTAAGCAAAAGTTGGTATTCACGAAAGAATTTCTATGCAAATTCCTAAGTAAAAAAAAGAGGATACTTTAAGGATTTTCCTAAAAATTGTTTTTCTCCCCCACAGAAAATTTTACTTACGCAAATATTTACGCAAGAATACAACAATGATTTTACTTACGATTTTGTGTATGAAATTCTTAACTTTGGACGTAAGCAAAAACTTGCGCTAGTTTTTGTGAATACCACCCCAGGAGTGCTGATCTTTGTTTAGGCAAAAATCAATAGTGGTTGTTGAAGTGAGGGTACCATTTTGAATGGATTATCAACAATATAATTCAAAATGTTGATCATGATAGCGATCATCAAGGATCTAAGTTACAT
This sequence comes from Stenotaenia linearis, assembly GCA_034700445.1. Classification (NCBI taxonomy): domain Eukaryota; kingdom Metazoa; phylum Arthropoda; class Chilopoda; order Geophilomorpha; family Geophilidae; genus Stenotaenia; species Stenotaenia linearis. The sequence goes on along the minus strand of JAQIXT010001332.1, from coordinate 3,448 downwards.
CAAAATTTGATCTAGATAAGTCGTGGAAAAAATAGTTTTTCCGGTATCGAGGACAATACTACTGGGGTGGTATTCACAAACGCAACTTACGATCATTTTTTGTGATCTTTACGATCATTCCTACGTAAATTCTATTTTACCTCGGAATTTGCGTACAAATACCAACTTTCGCTTTACGAAAGTACGAAACACGAAACATCTTTCCGGAAAAGCCGCTAACACCACCACATTTAAAAAAAAATAATAATAACACTAAAGGAAATGCAGTCATCATCACATCATCCAAACTGTAAAAAATTGCAGGGGATGTGAGGGGGAGAGCAAAATGTCAATTAAAGAGTTGAACATTTTGAAAAGGCACTTGAAACTATGATGTTATTATCCACCCACATGTTGATATTATAGGCCTATTTTAAAGAGGAGATGAGCAGTTTTGATAGCACATCAATCTTCATCATGGAAAAGATATAATTTTTTATTTTTTTAAATATTTTTTATATATTGGGGGTTTTCTCCTTGTTGCTGACCCAGATAGGAATTGGGTGAGTTTTAATTGGGTGTGGTGCTGGATGGAGTTTTCACTGAGTAATTGTAGCATTTTTTTTTTCTTGGGGAATGAATTCTTCATTTAAACAGCTTGTCCTAATTTTGAAATGTCATATGTTGAATTAAGGTCATATTTTGATGTGTTAATGTTGGGGAAAAAAGTTGATGGAAATTGGAGTTATTAAAGGGTTAGGCGAACACGTGTGCACACAATATGGCATCATGTGAAGAGGGATTGTATTCATTCATGGGTAGTGGTGGCCTTTGACATTTGCTTTGATTCAGCTGTATGGTTATATTTAGATGTTGGAGTGGATTTTGGGTTTTTTTTTTGGGTAGGTTTGTGAATGGGTTTGTGGAGTTTTGGTGAGGTTTTTGGGTTTTTGGTACCAAAAATGTTTGGTACCTAATTTTTGGTAGGTGGTGAGTGAAGTATATTTTGGGTATGAACTACCTAATTTTTTATAGTAACTTACTGTACTAAATATTTGGTGGTTGGTGTTGATTATTGTAATTTTTGTAATTTTAGTTTATCTACCAAAATTATTGATTACTCAAATTTGGGTACCAAAGTTACTGGATAATCAACTTTAATTTGGATGTTGTACATTCAAAAACATTTTTATTCAAACAATTTTTTTTTAAAAAAAATTCAATTTTGGTTATATAAAACTACCAAAAATATTGGGTAGGTTTTATTTTCTGTGAGTACAATTTTGAATTCACAATTTTCATAAGAAATCAAACCTGAAAATCTCATTTTTATCTATAACTTTTATTAAAAAAATTTTAAATACCAAAAATACCAAAAATCCATAAAATATAAAATATGTAAAAAATGACAAAATTACAAACACTTTAAAATTCTAAATATTCAATACCAAAAAAAATATCAAATATTCAAAAAATGTCAATACCCAAAACCCAAAAATGCCAAATACCAAACAAAAACTACCAAATATTCAGAAAACTACCAAAAATTCAAACAAAAAAATACTCAAACTCAAAACTATCAAATTCCCAATACTAAAAAAAACCAAATATTCAAAAAATACCAAACCAAAAAATACCCAAAAATTTCAAATAAAAAAATACCAAACACTCAAAAAATACCAAACATATTTGGTATTTTTTATACAAAAAAATACCCAAAATCTTCAAATACAAAAATTACAAAATATTCAAAAAATACCAAAACCTAAAAATGTCAATATCCATACCAAAAAAAAAAACCAAATACCCAAACCAAAAAATACCAAATACCCAAATCACTCATAAACCCACAACACACCGAACCACACTCCAAAAGGTGCAACAACATTAAACAAAACAAAACACAATAAAATCAAAAATGAATAAACGAAACAAAACACTGAACCAGACGAACATTTTTTCATCTCCTCGAGTTCAATTACACCATATTCGACTCACAAAAGCAGTAATTGGAGATTGACTGCTGCCAAACTGGCAAAAACTAGTCTCTCGGATGGGTCTTCAATAATTATAGTTTTTGATGAATTATGCAATGCGGAAGCTGCAACCATATACTTTGATATTAAAGATGTGTTTAGAAACGTGCGAATTAGCAAAATGAAAATGTACGAAGGTTTTTGACGGTTTGAACCTGACCCCAGATGGTGTAAGGGGATTTTGGAAGTGTTAGGCCTTTGTTCCCAACCTCGATCCTCATAAATGACCCTTTTATGTCTGTTGAATGTGAAATTTCGCTGAGGTTTCAAGAGGAGATGCGGGGATTATGACTAAACAGTGTCTGGGACGTGGGAAGGGATTTTCGCCATTTTGATTTTTTTTTTTTTTCGTTGAGGGAAATTTTTTTTTGTGGGGTTTGGTTTTTTTTTTTTGAGGTTTGTGTGGTTTGTTTGTAGTTTTTTGTGGTTATTTATTTATTTATTTATTTTTAAACTATAACTATTAAAAGAAGTACAAAAACTACAAAAATTGCATATAGTTACAAAAAAAAATTACATAAAACTACAAAATAACTACAAAAACTACAAAATAACTACAAAATAACTACAAAAACTACAAAATAACTACAAAAACTACAAAATAACTACAAAATAACTACAAAAACTACAAAATAACTACAAAAACTACAAAATAACTACAAAATAACTACAAAAACTACAAAATTAACTACCAAAACAATTCAAAAAATGCCAAAACTACAAAAAAAACTACAAAAAACCTGGTAGGAAAATAAAATTTACAAAAATACTACAAAATAATACAAAAACAATTTAAAAAGCTAGAAAATTCTACAAAAGAACTTCAAAAAAACTACAAAATACTAAAAATAAACCATGAAAAAAACTACAAAAACTACAAAAAAAACCTCTACAAGTAATGTTTTTGTAGGAAAATAACAAATTTACAAAACTACTACAAAATAATTTTTAAAAAACTATTTAAAAAGCTACAAAATAATACAAAGTTATGAAAAATACCACAAAAACAACAACAAAAAACACCCTAAAAATACTACAATATAACAAAAGTGCAAACAAACTTACACAAACTGCAAAAAAAAATTACAAAACTACACAAAAAACTACTATAACTATTTTTGTTTTATACCTATTGCAGGCAGTTATTTTAGTTTTGTACCTTTTGTTTTTGGACAGTTTTGTTGTTTTTGTAGTTGTGAAGCTTTTTGATTGAGTTTATTACGGTTTTCTGGTTTGCAAATTAAATTACTTGAGCTCCAAATGTCAGGTGTGAGTTGGTTAGTTTTCACTCTGTTTTGTATTCATCATGTGTGTAGCTTTGAGCAAGGTTTTTTTTTTTTTAATTTAAATTTTTTATTTTTTTTTTAGAATTTAAAAGTATTAAATAGTTTTTTGTTTGTTTTGATTTTTATTGTGTTTATGTGCATGAATAG
>JAQIXT010001331.1:0-16653 GCA_034700445.1 Stenotaenia linearis | reverse complement strand
GCGGCGAGAGTTTTATGAGCAGAAACATGGAACAGAAAGAAATTAAATTGTTTTTATATTACTTTATCTGTTAGAATATAAGTTTAAAAATAAATTTATAAATGAAAATATTAGTTTTGTGTTGGAAACAGGATTTTGTTTTTCCAGTCCTCTGAAATGTCTGAAAGCCCTGAAATTTACTGAATCCTAATGAAACATTATGTTGAACTATTTCCGTTTTTGCGCCAAAATCCTTCTTTATCGTATCCCAAAGCACGTACCCACTGTCGATTCTCATCGTCATCATCAGTGTGTGCAATTCATCATTGCACACACTGATAATAACTGCACCGGCATCACCATTCTTGGCATCCCATTCCATGTATTTTTGAAATTCTTTATCCATTCCACGTATTTTTGAAATTATTACGATAAAGAATTTCAAAAATACGTGGAATGGGATGCCGAGAATGGTGATGCCGGTGCAGTTATTATCATGTGATGCCGGTGCAGTTACTAACCTGCCGATCCTTCTTTCGGTTCTGGGATATCTGTCTTCTTTTCCATCATTGTCCAAAGCTGTCTTCCTTTAAAACCTTCATTATACAGGACCATACCACGTAATTTGATCCTTTTAATTTTGGAACGTCAATCAGTCCCGTAACGTCTTTGGTCTTTTCTTCTGCCATATTTATCAAAACTACGTATGAAAATCAAATATTTCAAATTACCGCATTGTTTGGTTCGGTTCGCCTTGTATGAACCGTTGATTTTCCGCCTTTAAAATTAAAAAAGCACGCAAAACGCTTCTGGTAATTTTCTTTGTCGATAGTCAAAACGTTTCTTCTTTTATTTCCATTGGTCAAGGATCAAACAAACATCCTATCTGCTACCAATTGTTGTAGATGTGACCAAAATAAAACAATGACTTTGTTTAAATATATTTTAATTTTAATAGCTTCTCTCTCCGATACATAAAATGCAAGTGGTCAGCAACAATAGCACGCAGACTTATATAGTCCCCAAAAGCGCCACTGTAACGCAAAGAAGACAAGCACACGTGTTTGTAAGAATAAAAGACGTTTATTTCCAAATGTGATCCCCTTATATACAGTTTGGTAAGCGCCCTCTACGTTAGATAATAGCCAATTGGGGTATGGTACGATGACGTACCGTACCCAAGACCATGTGATGGGCCGCTAAAGTGCTATACCTTACAGCCAACCAGGATTGCTCCTCCTGACGTTGACGAATCCGATGCGCCGGATGACGGCAGTGGGGCTTCTCGCCCTTCTAACGATGGTAACGCAGTCACCATCGGAGTTGATTCTTCAACCTTTTCAGTCGTTGTGGCGTCTTGGACCTTGGTTGTGCGGGAATCAGTACTGGACAAATCATTGTCAGTCAACGCTGCTTGGAACCAATTGCTGGGATCATCGTAGGCCGATCGGAGACGTTCGTGGGTTTGTTGAACCATCGCTTGCCACTGGTGATAGATTTCCACTAGGTCAGGGTGATCCCCGATCTCCGATCCCCATGGACACATGTTGGCGGGTCCTACTTCTTGCTGACACAAGTCCATGACACGTTGCCAGATTGCAACTGTGGTTACTAGCCGGATCCTGAACCGGTCCAACACAGTGGCTTGTATCGCACCGGCTATAAGCTCTGAGGTCATGGTTATCCATGGAGTTGTTAATTCGCTGCGTGACATATCGCGAGTCCTTGATGAAAAACTGGACGAGACCATTCGCTTCTTTCGAGAACTGCTCTGGTGTCAACGTCGATAGTTCACGATTTGGCATCGGAACTCGATAGACTCGCAGGGTCGGAAGGAGGTGTTCCTTGTTCTTAACTTCTTCGAAGAGCGGCGAAACCTCCATCTCCAGAGTTGAGGGCATTCAGACTTTGAGTGGCGCTACATATTTTTTCTGTAGTGTCGCTTGTGGTCGAGCGCGTCCAATCAAGGCCATCCGGAGTTCGAGTGGTGGTCCCGGTGCTGCACAGGCGCTTTCCATTCCTGCAGGGATGGTGGGCGGTAATGCCACAGTCGCCGGCACTTCAATAGGGGCTTATAACAGATTTATCAAATTTTAATGTTTATATACAAATGTGAATGATAGGGTTGAAGTTTGAAAATAGTCCATCACTCGCCGCCGAAGTAGTGGCCGGAAGTGAAAGTACGTGTGGTCAGGAGGTAATCAGTCTTTTTGGGTTCATCGTGTGGGTGCCTACATTAGATGGCGCTATGTGTCCAGTGCGTGGACACTACAGTATAGTTAACAATTTAAGAAGATTTTTTAAAATTTGCAGAAATTTAAAAAATAAATTTTAGATTAAAATTATTTGACAAGGAAATTTTACTTTTAAATTAAAGGAAAGTTTAAAAAAGTTTAAAAAACTCAAAATTATGGCTGTAATTACATGTAAAATTATTAAAATTGCTAAACTTTAAAAAAAATTAATTGAATTTTTAATTTTTTCGACAATTATAGCTATAACTTCCCGTCGACATCGGGGTCTACCGTCGAGTCGGGGGGCGATCCGAGCCTCGCCCGGACCATAGGCACCAAGTTTGGTATGATCGGAACGGTTCCCATCGACATCGGGGTCTACCGTCGAGACTAGGGTCAATCCGAGCCTCGCGCGGACCATAGGCACCGAGATCGGCATGCGCAGTTACATCTCTTATACCTGAGCACAAAAGCAGATCGCGTGGGCTCCTCCAAGCACAGGGCTTGGTGCAGGGGCACCGATCACACAGCCATCTCTCTGTGCTTGCATAACTGATTAGAAGCAGAAGTAAATAACGACAGGTTCTTCATTTACTTGTTAGAAGAATTTCATCTGTTAGGATAAACAAACTTTTAATAATTAAATTATTTTCCTAGCAATGAATAATACAGTAGACACCACTTATTGGATCACTTTGGGATCAACAAAACAAAAAATGGAGTTTTTACCATTGTTTTTCCATTAATATGTTAAAAATTCAAAATTAAAAGGTGTTTGGTAAATTATAATGTCTTATTACTAACAAAAATTGATTTTGGATCATTTTTGATAAAATCAAGTCTCTTTCTACACTTTTAATAACTTTAAAAAAAATTATTACACCTTTTATAGACCTTAAATATGAAGAAAAATATTTTTTTTGAGTGTGATTTCACTTTTCTGTTGCCAAAGTATACAAGAATAGAAGTTAATTTGGACCAAATTTGCTGCTGAAAGTCAAATTTGGATGAAAAATTGTCACAATATCCGAAAAAATTATCATTTTTTCGGATAATTCAATAACCGATAATTCTTCAATGAAAAAGTACCATCTGGTCTGTACTTTATAAAAGTGATCACACTAACCGATTGATTCTATTAACGATGATCACAATAATCATAAAAACTATGCATGTGTATTGTATACTCATTTAGAAACTAAACAGTACTTACAAAATACTCATTTCACTGAGCATTTAGCAGTTTAATATCTTGAAACACAATTTTAATGACCATAAAATTGACATAAATATTTACACCTGCCTTACCTGCATGAATATGACTCAGTCGCTTCATTGATTATGTACCTACTAGATCGATAATTCAGTAGTTTAGAAGTCATGGTGACCAATGCTACTGTTAACTTGCGTGTGTTTTGTTACGTTATAACCATTCCTCATTGACTTGTTATGTTTGAATGTTTAAATGGACACAATTAATCACAAAAGGATGAGTTGATAATGAAGGTGAGTTTTGGAATAATATTGAAATCTGATCATAATACATGCACACATGTACATGTATTTTTAAAAAAATCTTTTTTTCACTTGCTTTAAATAGGACATTTTGATTAGTTAACAGAAACTGAAAGAAAGAAATTTTCACAAATAAAGAAGATAAATTGTAGGTTATTAATTTTTAACATCTTTTAAATTTATTAGAAATTAACACTCATCAATATAAGTTTTAAAGTCAATTGAATATAATATTTTATATTATTCGGAGAACTAGATGTATTGATTTGATTGCATCACAAATAGAAATTGTGTAAACTCTTACACAATTAGCACTAAATTCTTACAAATTCATTAAATTCTATTGATTGAGAATAAATTGCTACAAAATGATTGGAAACCAGTGGTGAAATCGATTGATCTCATTTTCTATGACCTCATTCTTCTCAGAATTACCAAAACTGCAATTTTTATTCATCTTCACTTCCAACTACTATCAGTCGCTCATCATTCATCATGTGGGTTCTTTGGATCGCAACCATTTTTATCAATATATTTTCAACTATTCACTGCAACAAGCCTGTATTTTCTGATGATGTTTGGATTCAAATGCTTTTTTTACCATATGATACATCACCAGGTAAAAAAAACCATAAAAAAATTCAGTTTTGATTTTAACAGATTTTTCCTCTTATTTATAGGGTCTGCCATCTATCGTGTTCAAGCAAATGATAACGAAGCAGTTCCAAATTATCCGCTTACATTCACTGTCAGTGGGCGTGGTAGTGATGTTGTGGATGTGGTTTCAGTTAGTGCAACTGAGGCTGATCTTGTTTTGAAACGACCATTAACGGTAAGTTTTATTTCAGTATTTCTTAAACACATGAAAAATTCTTCATTCATAGATGGGGAGTATTTATCCAATTGCCTTACAAGTCACTGACACAGCTAATGAGGTGAATATTTATTTTGTGAGTCAAAGTAATGTATAAATTAATAACAATTATTTTATTGATTATTGAATAGAAAAATGTGATTGAAATTCGTATCAATGCTACTAATGCTAACAGTTTGGTCAATAATGCATTATTATCGTACCCTGATAAACCCATTTCCGTCCCGGAAGACATAAGGCCAGGAAGTGTAATTGGAACTATCATTGTCAAAAAGCGGCAAGATAGTGATCGGTATCCTGATCTCATTTTAAGTGTAAGTGCCATTTTCTACTATTATTTTTGTAATCCCTTTAAAAAAAAGAAATAATGCATTTCTGATGCATTGATTTTCTTCATTTTTATAAATATACAAACAATTTTTTTAAAATTATGATGATTTTCCAGCTTCAAAATTCTTTTGCATGTAAAACAGGGCCGGCTTGAAGTTTTGCGAGGCCGAGTGCAAAACTCTGGCTTGATGTCGATTGTAGAATTTCGGTGTGGGGCCCGTGACATAATTAAAAATTGTGGCACCTAAACAGAAAGAATAATTTGAAAAGATGTAGAAATTTGCAAAATTCAAAATTTTTTAAATAAAAATTTAATTTTTAAAAAGTTAATCAAAACAATGAAAAAAATTTAGCAAAAATAAATAATTCTTTAAAAAATAAATCAAGATTAGGGCTACAAGGGCCGGTGAAATTATCGATACTGCAGGAATTTTTAACAAATTTAGACAGTTTTAATAATTTTACCGCCCGTTATAGCTATAGGCGCAGTCACAATACATAGAGGTATGCAGGGAAGCTGCTGGTGCAGGGCCTCTTTCTTTAAGCATGGAGCTTGGAGTGGAGGTACCGATCGCATTGCCTTCAAACCGGCCCTAAGTAATCAACTGGTGAAAGGGATTGGCTGGTAAAATAAAGGCCGTTATGGAATTTCCAATGCCCAACTCTTTTGGGGGTTGTGTGGATATTATAGGAAATTTATCCCTAAGTTCTCGGAGATAGCTGATCTCATAAAGGCAGTGTGCAATTTTTAAGTTTTGCCTAGGGTGCATAAAACTCTGGATTCAGAAAGCTTTAAATTTTTAATTAGTTATGTTTGGCCTTAAAAGGTCGAAAAATCTTGCTAAATACTGATAATTGTAGGGTGTTTAAACCACATATTACCATATGGTAAGCACAGGTCCCCACTGAAAATACAGCATTGGTTCCTATAAGAAAATACCTTTTTGTTTGATCCTTTAAGATCCCGCAAGAAATTCTGAAATTTTTCCGTCTAAGCATTATAACACAGATATCATAGAGGATGAGAAGTGCTTAATAGGCAGAGAGAGGTTTTTCACCAGCTAAAAGAAGTTTTCAATGGCCTAAGAGGTTTTCCACGGGCTGAGAGAGGTGTTTAATAGGCAAAGAGGTTTTTCATGGGTTGAGAGAAGTTCATAATGGCCTGAGAAATTTTCCACAGTTAGAGAGGTTTTTCAGGGCTGAGAGAAATTTTTCATAGCCGAGAGAAGTTTTTCATTGCTGAGAGAAATTTTAAATGGCCTGAGTGGTTTTCCACTGTCTGCGAGGTTTTTAATGGGCAAAGAGAGGTTTTTCACAGGATGAGAGAGTTTTTCACGAGCTGAGAGTTTTCCAAGGTCTGAGAGAAGTTTTCCATTGGCTTAGACATGTTTTTAATGGGCTGAGAGTGGTCTGCAGTACTTTTTACACACTCTAAACATTTTTTTCCAAATTTCATTTTGTCCATGGATTTTCCACGGGTGTCAGCTAAAGTCCATGCGCTGGTAAATTGAGAGGAAAAGTACGCGATCTGATTGGTTGGCATTGTTACTGCATTGTTACTGCTATGCAACAATGCTTGTGTTAAATTGCCAACCAATCAGATCGCGCACTTTTCCTCTCAATTTACCAGTGCATGGACTTTAGTATGTCCAATTTCGAATACATTCCATATTTATAGTCGTATTTGATACCATATACCTGGCTTGTCCACATTTGAACTACCATGACATTTTCACCAGATGCCGAACTAACATTCTAGCAATTAAATGTGTTAGTTCGGTGTTAGTTCGGGGGCAACAAAATAAACGGCGTCTATTTCATTTATGGTATTGTTTTCAAATGAAATAGATGCCAACCCCAAGATTTGTGTGCACGACGTACCATATTTAAGTGTGTTATGTTTGTTTAGTACAAATATCTAAATATTAATTATTTTGATTTTAATTTTTCAAACTTTAGAAATCATCAAAATTTCGACTGGATTTATCTTTAACAAGCAGTGAAGCTCACGGACGCATCATTTTAACGGAATCTTTAGATTACGAAGTTAAAAATTACTACACTCTAAATGTCACAGTTTATGTATGACATTCTTATTTAAGTAATGGACATCTTAACTAACTCTTTTCTACTCATGTAGAGAGGACCCTACAATAAACTCCTTGACAATCGCAACATTTTAGTACTGCCCATCACCATTGTAGTTGGAGATGTGCAAGACACAAATCCCATTTTCATTCAGCTGCCTTTATTAACACGAATGCGAAGTGATATGCCTGCTGGAACTAATCTCCTGCAAATTAAAGCAATTGATGGTGACCAATCTTCAGCCAGACCTATTGTGTACAGCATTCAAGGACAAAACAGTCACCACTTTAATATGGATGCCAAAACTGGACAAATTTCAACAGCAAGTCATGGCAATCAAATCTTAACAGGATGTCAGGATACAGCTTTCATCATTCAAGTGACCGCCGAAGAGGGAAATGACAGACATGCACAATCCTCTCAAGAAATTGTCATTTTTATTGAAGCAATAACTAAACCACAACCAAAATTCGTCCCAGACAATATAAAAACGAGTATTGATGAAAATTTACCAATTCTAACATCCATCAAATTCCAACAAAAGTTATATTTAAAAGATGAGGCAAGTATTCCCGACACCTAATAGATTGTAAAATTAAATGTCATTTCTAATTTCAGGGTAATTGCGCACTTCTTCAGTTGTCAATACAAGATGAAGGAAATATTCGAGCAAGTCAAATATTCGGTCTACATCCAAGACAAGTGCTCCGATCATCTGAAATAGAAATATATGTTAAAAATCCAACAATATTGGACTACGAAGTAATTAAGGAACTCACATTTCGTATTATTGCACGTCCTGAAGATCCTACATTCGCTTCCTACATGGGCACAGCCATTATAACTCTCACTATAAACGACATGAATGACAACGGACCAAACTTCATATACCAAACATATGAAACTAAAATCCCCGAAAGTGCAGCAGTTGGTACGCTCATCACTCAAGTTTCAGCAACAGATAAAGACACAAGAAATAATGCTGAGATTCGCTACACGAGAATAATTGGTGATAGCCAAATCCAAGATGTCTTCAACCTCAATCAGGACACAGGTGTCATTACTTTGGCTAAAAGAGATTTTTTAGACAGAGAAACTCTAAATAAATATCGATTTGAAGTGGAAGCTTGTGACCAACAAGGAAAGGGTCGCTGTAATAAGACAACTGTTATAGTGCATATTACTGATGATAACGATAACAGGCCAATCTTTGACAGTAATCATTATTATGCATGCCTTACTCCAGGAATGAGGAGAGGAGAAATATTTTTTAATTTAAGAGCAATGGACAAAGATGAACCAGGAACTCCCAATAGCTTTATAATATATGAGATTACTGGTGGAAATCTGAATAACTATTTTCATGTAAATAGTCAAGGTAACTTGTCAATCACAACAGATGCTAGTAATATTCCAGTAGACCAAGAAATGCAATTATTGGTTCGAGCTAGGGATAGTGGGACTCCACCACAATCTTCAGAAACGAGTGTACATATATCAACGGTACGTGATGTGATGTGATTTTGATATAATTTGATTTTGATTTTGATAATAATGTGAAAAAGTTAAGAGAAAAGTGCAGAATTCAGTCAAAACACTAAAAATGGGAGAATTGATTAATAGGCATTTTGTCAACATGTGATTTTGTTGTCAGAAATCTGGTTGTCATATAATTAACTTGACAATCTCCATAGTGATCTAGACAATATAAGAAAAGTAAATAAGAACTTGGTTCAAAAATTATATATTTAGGAACAAGGACCATGATTGCCAAAATGGCAGGATTGGTCCCCTAAGACTAGACTAGACCCTTATCCTATTCCTTCAGAAACACCAGCTGTAAATAGCCTATTTAAACCATTCCTTCGGGTCTTTTCTAAGCAGCATCTCTTCTTCCTTCCTTTGGGAACACAGGCTGTAAAACACCCTCTAAACCTAAAATAATATCCCAATATTCAAGGAAAAAAAAGAAATTTTGAGAAAATGTCTGCAGAATTGATGCAATAATTGATTGTTTTCTGCACATTACGTAAAAAATTGATTCAACAATCTCTTTTCTTTTCTGCATATCATGTGCACTACTGATTCTGCATTGCAAATATTGCATATAAATTCTGCACAATTCCTCACCAATTTTATGCAGATCCACTGCAGAAAGTTCTGCACAATACAATTCTGCATCCTCTGCAGAATTTCTGCCTGCACTTTTTTATATGGGTAATTCACAACATCTATTTTCAGGAAATTGGCATGTATTATAAGAGTTTCATGGGCCATACTTTAGTTATGCACTGCACACTGATGTATAATTTTTAAGAAAAAAAATTATTGATTGTTTTTGTTTTAAAAGCATCCAGCAAAGTGCTCGCAACAAATAGTTGAATACGTAGTTGCAGAAGGGACAGAAGAAATTAAAAGCAAAAAAGCACAGTATGAAAAAATTCTCACCGAACTAAATTCTGGAAGTGTGACCAGGATAGATGTAGTGAAAATGGGTGACGATAACTCAAAAAGCAGAATTGTTACGACTGTTGTGCAGCTCGCAAATCATTCTGTTGTGGATCTAACAGCATGGGAACGACAATTTAGGTTAGAAAATTAAAACCATGCTTTTAATTTGATTTTATATTAACCTGTATGTTTTTCATTCAGGTCTAAAAATGAGTCTACTCCTTCCACTTCTGCTGGAAAAGTTCGTCTTTAATAAGTATTCACTTTACAACCTGATTAAGTTTCAAAAATTCATTTTTTTTAGAATGACACTCCAAAAGTTGCAGTAGCAGAAAGCGATGCTTGGAAATGGATTTTAATTGCACTGCTCATTTTGCTAGCAATAATCTTTATAATTCTTCTTTGCTGTTGCCTCTGCAAACCAAATTCAAAGTAAAGATAAGTTTAACAAAAATCAACAGAAAATCCATAGCTCTTTGTATTTACAGATTAAAAACAACCCAAGTATACAATAAGCAAAGAAATCATTCAACTAGAGATGATCAACATCCTCCACGACCCCGGCATCACCATCGGCATCGTCAACATCACACAGAGCGCATCACAAGTGCTCCAATGGTTAATGGCAAAACTAACATACCTTATTCAAGGCATATAGCTGAAGAAGTCATTATTGATCCACCATCTGCCAGAAGACAACAGACAACAGCAGTTTCTAATGGTGAGGCAGTGATATCTCAACGGTCTGCACATCCTCCTACAATTGTCCAGGAAATGTTGGCTAATGAAAGCAGCGGTCAATCGGAAATGATGGCTATTGTAAGTGAAGACACAACTGCCGATGTTGATGACAATGGCCCCCAGACACAATTAAAAAACCAATTTTTGGAAAAGAAATCATTATTTACAATTGCTTATGATGGAATGCATTCAAAACATGATCTCTTAAAGGATAAAGAATATCCACCTAGTTCAAACACACCAGTATCGTAGAAAGTGTAAATTTGTAAATGGATTATCTACGCAATAAATTCTTTTATCTTATCATGATACTAAATGTCTGATCTCATTGTAATCCATTGATTTGTTACAACAGAAGTAAATAAAGTCCAACCACAAATATAATTTGGGTTCATCAGTTGGGTGAGACTGTGATGGTTCGGATCCAGGGAATGACGTCATGAGGCTTTAAATGGGTGTGCAACGGAATTTATTATAACGCGGGAAAAAGCGATAGAAACTGCCCCGTCACAAACATAATTCCGAGGATCCTACTTTATGTTAATCTCTGACTATGATCAGGTTGAGTGGTATCCGGAAGTTGGTTCATGTAGACTAATTAAATAATGTCATTTCTATGATTGGAAATGACTTCAAAGGTTGGAAACTTTATCCAACTTAAATAAAGTAGATTGTTAATATTTTCTGTATTTTATTAACCTGTAAATGATGGATATTTCCTGAAATCGGGTAATATTGGCGGGTCGTCTGCCAGGTATTCGCTACAGCAGTCAGGCTTTGGCCAGACTGGACTATGCCATCTCGATGTGGGTTGAATTCAATGATGTCGATGTATTTCATAGGCCGATTGGATGAATCGATCGTTCGATTCGCTATTTTCCGATCGTCACTTGTCACTTGTGTCTCAGCCGCTTATGCGCTTACGGTTCCACCACCTACAATGTCTGTACATTCAGATCGATCTTAGAGTGTAAGTCGATCGTTGGGGGACAGTAAAAGAGTGGGAAAAACTGTCCAACTAAATATGGTGACTGGGTAACACACCATAAGTTAACTGACACAATATGTGTCTACACAGATCATTGAGAAGCAATGACCTGGTGCTTAAACATTATAATTAACTAAACAAAAAGCGAGGGTTGATCCCATCGACCCAAGCACCTTGACAAGTGGATGGAGGTGATATGTCCACCAGCCCAAATACTGCACCTTGACACGGTATCTGGGGAGTAAACTAACCCTAAAATAACGGTTTACAATGCCGTTCTAGCAGATAACAATACAACTTACAATCTAACGATTGTAAGGACTTACCGGGCTAAACTTGCACTATAAGGGAATGCGAGTGTTGTGTCAAGCGACACAAATCGTTATCCAAGCGTAATGATTCCCCATCATCAAGCGATGATACAAATATACATGGGGCACAGGATTGGCACTATTACTAATCCGTCGACTCGATAAACCTTGACAAGCGCATGGAGAGACTCAAAACCTCTCTTTACGGCCCCCTTGAGAACCGATAAGAAAGTCAACTAACCTCTCAAACTCCAGTCTTGGGTGTGACTTTGACCACACCCGAGAAAGGGTAAATCCACTTCCTTTTCACGTGCCTTGACCCGTTGCTAGGAAGTTCACCTAAGGCTCTAGCAAATGCACTAATCTAACACTTCTTGATTAACGGTCAAGCGCACGATGTGAAATATATAACACTTCCTAATCACATATTAGGCCAATATATACACTTTCTTGGTAAACCAAGCCAATAAAGATTGTAGTCAATCACCCATATTGTAGTCAATCAACCATGTTTTGTTTCAGTATCAGAGCAGGGGGATCTGAGCGAAAACAGGGGTTTATATAGGGTTCCCTATGCATTGTGAGTAAGGATGGGCAAATTCCCTCCTTAATCCAATCGCAGTCCTGGAATTAGCCAAACTCCAATTGTACTAAAGGGATTAAATCCCTGGGGCAGAGTCCTCTGCTGACTGTTGGTCCAACTCTGGACCACACGTCTCGTTAGGATTATTTGACTTAACCTTTAATTATGAATAAAAGTTATACTCAGATCATTATTCTGACTTCGGATTCGGATTCTACACCTCCGAATTAGCTAAAATATTTATTGGGATCCAATAAATAAATGAATAGTGAATATTGGGAGAATTAAAAGGTTTCTAATCCTTACTACAGTTGGTTGCTATGGCGACGGGTGCAGACGACGTGTGCTCGCCTTTCCAACTGTCACAAGACTAGAGTGTGAATAGGGGGCGTGAGTAGGGGGATGAAGTTAGAAAAGCTCTTCATTTTGGCTGTTGCACACATCATGTGAGTGACATCAACAGTCTTTTTTGAGCCAAACTCATGAGAGAACAGGGAACAACAGTTTTAAATGGCTTTTTAGTAGCTTTTAGCTATTTCAAGTCAACTTGTGAAAAAAGTGTCGTGGCTGTGTTTTCCTTTGTATTATTTCCTTACCTTCTCCTGGAGTTCCTCCTAATTGTTTGTGAAGTGCTCACAAACACCCAAAAAATAAAAGTACTGATTGATTTTACTAGAAAAGCTTCCCTTTAATCAGTGATCAATTTAGTTGGTAGTTGCCCTAAGCTTCTTGAGTATAATCCAAGAGTGCCGAGAGGCATCGAAAAAAAGTCACGTGATCGAGTAGATGTACCTGCTCATGTCACGTGAGGTGCTGACGCGTATGTTGCGATTTGGTTTGCAACAATACGTGTTTGTTGAGATTGATGAAGACTTGTAGTTTTTGCACTACAAGTCAGGCTTATTTCTTTCTTCTTATTTCTACTTACAGTTTACGTGATGTTTCTTCTGATTGTTTCCTGGCCTGGTATTTAGTTCCTTGCTTATCGTTGTCTAGGGGTCGGGTGGTTTTCTTGGTGGGTTTTGGTCGTCACGAGTGCGCTGGCTTGTTTGTAGGCTGAAGCGCAAGGTTTCCTGTGATTTACGCGATCGATGGCGATCGCGTACTTCTTATGCCACGTAGGGTGTTTCGGACGTGGCCGACGATGACAGTGTTTCCCGTCGAAAATCCCAAGTAGGGCTATCGATGGGAAAATGTTTTTAAATATTTTGTAAGTGTTTTCACTCACTAAATAGGGCTCAATTTACCCAAATGGGGGTAAACCAAGCTAATAAAATAGTTAGATTCTCTCCTCATTCAAGTGGTGTGAGGCAAGACAAGAAAATGTATCGGTTGCGATTGCAACAGAAAGAAGCGATTAAGCGGGTCCCTCTGTACCTTAGTATAAGGTATGGCAAGAATGGGTACATTGGGTGAGTCCCTCTGCACTTATATAAAGTGCAGCAAGACGTGTCCTTGGCCTGTTGTAATCCATATCATATAGGCAAGACTGGGTACTTTGGGTGAGTCCCTCTGCACTTATATAAAGTGCAGCAAGACGTGCCCTTGGCCTGTTGTAATCCATATCATATCAAATCCAAAACAAAAACAAGTTCAACAGGCAAGGCCAGGCATAAGGATTTTCACTCCCTTATATACCCAGTCCAGGAATAGCCAGGTCAGGATGCGGATACCGGGGATCGACCAACGGGGTCGAGGAGCCCGGTAGAGTGGACAAATGGGAGAAGGAACATTACTCCTCCCACCTGCACACCTGTCAAAGAATAGTAATGATCCGAGGAATACAAGACGGATCGTTTACTAGCTTCAAGTGAAGCCAACATAAACCTGGGAATAGCCAATGAGAAGCTAAGGTGCCGATTTTCAACAGCCAATTACAGCAACCCATTGTCAACTTCTGCGAAACTGATATCACTTAGCTGTGTCTGGAAAGTAATGGCTGCAGCAGGTTTAAACCAAGGTTTGAACGATGGATTTTAAACCATGGATTATGTTGTCTAGTGATGTGCTGTTGACAGTTTTGATTTTTATATCATGTTTTAACATAACTAAATGAAACTACGTTAGTTTGAATGTATTCGGTCTGCCAAATCGCCAATCTGCCCTCGATTACCATCGCAACCGTTCGTTCCGCTCGTTTGGTTTGACAACATACCTTATACAATGGTGAGCATTTATTGTTTAAATTGCCATTATTTGATATATATTGTGTGATATTCATCTGTTACAGCCAATTTGTCAAGTTTGTAAAAAAAATTTGATAGAAAACTCTGAATTTCCCACAATTCAGCTCTCTGGGACTATATAAAGGCCAACCGAGCCCAGAATTCCCCTGCTCTCTGACTTGAACTGATGATCAGAAAAGTAGAGAAAACATGGAAAACTCACCAGAAAAACTCACCTATTCACAAATCTCAATCGTGCTTCCATATGCCAAGTTAATAATGTGAGGTATCGTCCTCTGTTTAGACATTCAATATTAATTTCAAAAAGGTTTTGGTATTTACATTAGACAGTGGCTTCCTCAACTAAAAAGTGTCCTCATTTGGAACTATATTTCGTGATTTTACTTAATATCAACATTTATAAACTTATCAAACGATAAAAACACCACACATCAATTCTTTAATCACCAAAGCACCTATAAAATAAAGGAAAGAAATTTTATCCTTTCTTAAACCTAAAAAAAGACATTTCTACTTAAAAAGATTCAAAACATTATTTCTTAAGGGGCAAAAGACTTTATTCATTTAAAACTGAACAAAATTAAGGCAAAGAAAATCAACAAAGTTTCAAATGAAACCAAAACAATGAGACCTCGGAGGGGTTGTTTAACATGGTCCATAGGTTAGTTGTGATTTTCACACAAATGAACTGAGATGGCCAAAGAAACTCAACCATTGGAGATGATTCCACTAAAATAGCCCGCAATTTTGGAAATTCCACTCCCAACCTCAACTCATCAAACACCAAAAATGCCAACGGTACCACCAAAACGAAAAAAATAGCAGAAGACAAATCTGCATAGAGAAGCAGGAGTTGCTAAAATTTTGGAGGGCCACAAGACAAGGTGAAAGTATTTTTTTTATGCACAAGATAGAATTTTTCTTCAATTTTATATTCCAGAAATCATGTTTCAACATGAAACTGGTTTGTTTACTCTTATTTTTACCAACATGATGATGATTTTAATATTTTTTATATTCATTCGTATGGATATAATTTTTATATCCAAGCAGGAAACAAAAATGCATCCATCTCCCACAGACATAACCAAAGGTTAAAAACATAACACTTATCTTAAAAAATTTAATTTTTTAAAAACAGATAATGTTGAAACCAAAAAAAAGTATTCTGACACTGCAGACAAGCATAGGATCAGTTATTATTCACCCCCCAAATCCACCAACTCAAAAAACCACTACAAGAAAAAGTAAGAGAAAATATTTATTATTATTCAATCTTCTTTATTTACCGATCATACATTTGACAATACCATAGTATAACATTTTTATTTGTTGTGCCATAGAAAAATGATGAAGAAGAAGAAGAAATACTGCTTAAGGTCACAAGCAGCAAAAAAAAAAAACATAGAAAAATGATGAGCATGGATAAAACCACAAGCGAGTTGATGTCTGCAATCGAGATATTTACCGATGATATGGTAAATGATGCTGAGGAAGCATTTGTTGATCTTCCCCCTCTATCACCCCCATATGCTGAAGCCAATGCAGTAACATGTGTGCTTACTCTGTCATATGCAGTAGTGCATCCACCAGCTTACAAACCCAAACCTGTATCATTTGCAATCAACTCATCAGCTACAGTTGGTCCTCCCGTCCCTCCAAGACCAGCCTAATTCGTCATTCAACGAACAAATGTGTTTCCTTCCAACATGCAAACTCCGATGGTGACCGAGACCGATCCAGACAACGCAGATCCAGCATCATTTGAATGCAACTAAATGAAACGATCCAGTATGCCAGTGGTCCATAGATTAAGTTTCCGTCATATCAACCTGTTAAAAGAAGTTTTCGACCCTCGTCCTTAATCCATTTAATTGTGTTTCCATTTACATTTTATTAATAGTACTAGTATATTAGTGTTTTATGTATGTTTTATTGTTTTATTATTCTTTGTATTTAGTATTTTTTAACAAAAAGTATGAATAAAAATTGATTTATTATAATTATATTTGTTTTTCCTTGTTTTTTCTTTTCTTTTATTGTTACTATTTTACAAACGCGCGCTTAATGAAGCTTCACTGTCATCACACTGACCCACCCTCACCCCTCTTGTTGACAGCTGCAATGAATGAAGTGGCACGCCTCCATCATTTCTACTCTCGTGAGCAACCCAGCATTTATTTTTCATTTCCTCTCCATTTCCCCTCATTTCGCTTTGCACAATAAAAGGACCAAACAGGTTCACTTTAAAAAATTTTATTGACAAAAAAATCAAGAAGCAAAAAAGCACTACAATTGTTGCAGCCACTAGATGGGGCTGCAACTGTTTGTGTTACTTAGTTACTTTTAAGAATGTGTGTCACCCTCTGCATG
>JAQIXT010001330.1:0-16655 GCA_034700445.1 Stenotaenia linearis | reverse complement strand
CAGCCACTACAATTTCATTTCTTTTTATAACGCTACAATGACGTCATATCCTGTTTCCAGGCACACTGCACTCCACTACAGTTGATCGCTACATGTTGTGAAAAGAAATACACCTGTTATTACTTCCATAGCAACCCCCTATTGGTTCCCATAGCAACTGAGCATATTGTGACGTCATTGATTGCTGCAAATGGCATCTTATTTGTTATGGTAGTGATGAAGCAGCAGCTTCAACCTTTGTTTGCTAATAATGTTGCAGTGTTATGACTTCAATTTTTGCAGGTATACAAACAATGGCTTTTAGCAATCACTAGATATATCTAGCATTTCTACAAAAGACCTTTTATTGTTCTAATTAGATTTCAGAATAATGAAGAATTATAATATTTCCATGCTGGATTTTAAAAAGATAAGTTTGAAATGTAATTCTGTCTGATTATATGAACACCTTTAACAACACTTTAATATTCAAAAGCATAGTCTGTAAAAGCTCTCACTCAAATGCCAAAATGGAATTGCTAACTTATTTGTTATTATACCAATTCTGGCCTCTAATTTTAATTGCTTTGATTTTAGTATGGTACATGTTAGTAAGTACAATGTTAGTGCGAAACACATTCACCCAAACTTACACTTCAGGAAAGTTAAAACAGGTAATTTAATTGTTGTTATTGAATCAGAACATACTTGTAACACAATGGTTATTTGCAATATAGATGTTTTACTTAATGGAGGAAAGTGCAGAAAACCTGGTAGATGCTTTAAAACATAAAGCTGTGACAAAAGAACCTGTAGAATTTACAGAGTAAGAATTAGGAAGAAAACAAAAAGTATTTATGTACTAAAAATATAAATTTTCAGTACGTTTGCTAAGGTAATAATAGGTGTAACTGCAAGTTGTGCATTTGGAATAAGAATTAACAGCTTTATAAACACAAACAATGAATTTTCTTTGGAGGCCCAAAAGACCTCTTGTAGACGTACTATTGTTCAATTTGCTCTGACATTATATGTAAGTAATTTCAGATTAGTGTTAAAAACTAAAATAGTGTTAAAAACTCAAAAAAGCAAGATGCAACTCCAACAGAGCATGGCACTACTGCTCTTGAAATTGACTCTAAATTTAGAATGAAACTTGTCATTGAAGTGTAGAATGATGATCTACAAAAGAATTTGGAATTAAAAGGAATAGATAAATTTCTTTAATATCTCCAATACAAACAGCGTAAGTGGCAAAATCGACAAAACTGAAAATCAGCAAACAAAGACTAAAAGAAGTAATAAAAACATGATTATTATTTGGGCATTTCATAATGTATATGACAATTCAATAATGTAGCACTGACAAGAGAATTAGTCATTGCACAGACAATAGTGGGCAATAGGTGGACATGAAACAACTGCAAATACACTCGCTCTACTGGCATGTGAACTTGCATTAAATCAAGATATTCAAGATAAGTTGATAAAAGAGATAGATAATGCTTGACAGACTGCAAGGTAAGTTATGCATTAATTTTGTTTGACTTTATGTACAAACTGCTTTTATTTTCAGGGTAATCTCTCATATGAATTCCTGAACTCAATTCAATACTTAGATATGGTAATCATGTTGGATATGATGTCATGCTGCTTTGTACCTTTGTATGGTCACGTGATCAGGGTCTTGCTAGTGGCCAAGTATGTAAGGGCCAAGACCCTGATCACTGATCACCTTGCGATATCGTGGGAGATGTGATCCCAAATCTGGTTAAAGAATTTTTTGATTTAAATAAATATCGAGGTCAAGATCTATTTATTCCTAACAAATCAGTGAAACATTAAGGAAGCATCCTGTTACTCCTAGGTAATTGAATAGTAAAAGTCATTCAAAAATGAAGAAACAAAATCTGTTGATAGAACTGATCGACAATGTGTGGAAGATGAATACATGGAATTAATATTTTCACTTCCATTAAATGGAATTTTAATAAATGGGATTCCAATTTATGCGATTCATCACAATCCTAAATTTTATCCCAATCCAGACAAATTTGATCCTGAAAGATAAGTTATACAAATTTGTTTTACGGATGACAGATCAGTTTCTTTTAAACAAATTTTCTCCGGAAAATAAAGCAAAACGCAATCCTTTTACTTATTTACCATTTGGTGCTGGACCTAGAAACTGCATTGCTATGAAATTTTATTAAAACAGAAATTATATAATAAAAAATAAATCTACCAGCAAAATATTTTTCACTATTTTTAACTTTTGGTATTTTATAATTTTCATACATTGGCACTAGATGGAGCTATAGCAAGGCCAAGCTAAATTGTTTACATCTTCCTCCCACCAACTAAGTTTTGAATAAGGTCACGTCAGTAACAAAATGGATATTCTCACTAGTTTTTATGAGTTTTATCAGTACTGGCTAATTATCATCACTGGATTAATATCGATATGGTATTTGTAAGTACACATCTTCATAATACATACATTCTAAGTGAAATAGAAACTTTTAATTCATTAAATGATTACATGATTACATAATCCCTCAATGTCCTACTAAAATTCCATTTAAACATTTAAAAAGTATATGTATGGCTTTTTTATAAAGATACTCATAGGATTTTTATATTTTTTATATTTATTTATAAATAATTTAATTTTAAAAGTTCAAAGTTTGTTTATTTTTCTGATTAAATCTCATTGATCCAATTACAAAAAGATAGTGATAGCTTAGCCATGTGCCACTTAAAAACATTATTAATAAATTGTTACGTATTTTTAATAACTGCGAATGGAAAAACTGGAAAAAGTAGTAAAAATTACTTAATACGAGACTTATAAAAAGTTATTTTATTATGTTTGAGAATGAATTTAAATTATTAAATAAAAAAAGTTCAATGAAATGATATATAATTCGCATTTTTGCATTGTATAATCTGTGAACAGCTCCAATTATACAATTTTATAAAGAATTGTTTGATACTTAATCAGATAAGTCGAAACATGTAATTAATAACTGCTAAATCTTTTATTTCATTTACTTTTATAAATTAATTAAGAGTTCCGAATTTGATGAAAGTTATCAGTCATTTCTTAAATTTAACAGATAATAGAGAGTTTGCGGAAAACAAAACTTATGTTTTATAACTTATAAATTCCATGTTAAATATAAGTTAGATTTATAATTAACATGGAATTTATAAGTTATAAGACATAAGTTTTGTTCTCCGCAAACTCTCTAATTTTAAATGTATAATTTATAAATTGCCTCGAAGAGTTAAGGGTATTCATTGTAACGCAGCACAAATATTCGTGCATCCATATATGTAACTTTTTTAGATATTGCACATGGAATTTTGATTACTGGAAAAAACAAGGAGTTCCGGGAGAGAAACCACGCTTGATAATGGGAACTCTAAAACCAACTTGGATTCATGTAAGTTATATTTGAAGTGACTTTCATAGATTTTTTTGCCCGTACTCCTTTGTTTATTAAGCAAAATCTGCATTGCCAATATTCTCTAGAAATTTGCCTGCTCTGTATATGTAAATGTCATTCAACTCGGCTGCATTCCTCTTAATTCTTGGTTTTTTGTTTTGCTGTCCTGATTCCAGGCTGAGATTTTTAGATTTGTATTAAAATTTAGATTTGTGTAAATATTTTGAATTGTGTAAAATTTTATGATAGTATGTAGTTTTTGGTAAGTGCCAGGCTGCAGCTCTAGCTATAGTAGCTGCTTGTGACCTTAAACAATATCTCTCATCCTCCTCCTCCTGATGCTGCACACATAATAGAGATTGCAAAAATTACAGAAAATTCACAAACATATACATGTATGAATGTATGGATGAACATTGACTTTGCAAAATCAACGTGCAACACCCGGATACCCTACTACAAAAACAATTGGTCTGTTTCCATCAGGAAATTTGGACAAAAAGCAAATGGAAACTAATAGAAACCACATGGAACCATTTGAAAACCAAGTGGAAACCATTAATTTACCAATGAAAACCAGTAATTGACCAATTGGGATCATAAATTACCAATTGAAACCATTCACTGGCCTCCAATTGGTGTACTTGTAAATGGTTTCCAATTGGTTTAAGTTGGTCAAATTATGGTTTGTATTGGTGAATTAATGGTTTCCACATGGTTTCCATGTGGTTTCTATTGGTTACCATTTGCTTTTTGTCCAATTTCCTGATGGAAACAAACCAATTGTTTTTGTAGTAGGGAAAGGTGTAATCTTTAGAAAATCTTGTAAAATAATATATGTTTTAACAGACTTTCTGACAATTACACCTATAATATACCTATTTGTACATTTATAAATATCTATCTCATAATGTATCTTTCATTTTAGCCGTTTCAAGATCAGGATATTGATGCAATGAAAAAATATGGCCATGTACATGGGTAAGACATTTTGATAATATAATTAAAGAACACAGGTAACCCCAACCTACTTAACATTGGCTCAATGAATGTAAATTTGTCATAATCCTGATTATAATTAAATTGGGTATAAATTTGCATTTTTAATTGCTGAGATGATCCCCAAGTGTATAATACCCCGACTACTTGTATATGTGGTAATTTTGAGATTTATTCAGGGCTGGATTTATTGTTTTGGTTCCCATAGGCCATACAAAACTTCTGCCTCCCTCCTTTACTTCTGACCAATTTAGCCCAAAGTCAAAGATTGTGGTTAAAAATAAGCATTTTAAGCCAAGCTTTTTAAGACAGCTGCTTTTCAGCAGTGCAGTGCAGGAAAGCACCATGGGTGGCAAGATGATGACCATGCTGCCCCATGGACTTGCTGCCCTAGGCCTGGCTTTGTTGGCCTAACTGGAAATAAGCCTCAGAATTTATTCTGATTACCATATATTGTTTTTTGGTCCTTCCTGACTTCATTTCTATGTCTGAAACTTCTTTACGAGTGTCCGCAAAGGATAAATATATGCATCACATTTAGTTCAGATTTTTACTTAACACAAGACTTGCCACGAATATATCCCCACGTTAAACGAAGGTTACCTGTATTGTTATCCTGTATAATCTTTATGGATAATATAATTAACGAACTGATGTATTTGTATTATTTCAGTGGTTTCATGGGAACAGTTCCGGTATTATATTTGTCTGATCCTGATCTGGTTAGACAGGTATTAGTAAAAGATTTTCATGTGTTTCCAAATCGCAGAGTAGTTGGGGGTATGGATAAAGATAAGTTTATTAGAGATATGTTGACAGTAATGTCAGGAGAAAAATGGAAAATGGTGCGAAACACCTTAACTCCAACGTATACATCGGGAAAGTTAAAACAAGTAATTTAACTCACAAAATAAATTATTCAATCAAAGTGTGCTTTTATTTCAATACAATATGTCTGTACATTTATTATAGATGGTATACCTAATAGAAGAATGCACACAGCATTTGGTAGATACTTTACAAACTGAAGCCGAGGCAGGAGAACCAATAGAATTTACTAAGTGAATTACAGAGAATAATTTTTGCAGTAAAGTAATAGAACGTGTTGATTTTCAGAAAGTTTGCTGTATTAACTTTAGACATAATTGCAAGCTGTGCATTTGGAATGAAAAGTGATTGCATAAAAAATCCAGATAGTGAATTTGTCCTTCAGGCTCAAAAAGCTTTCCGAGGAAATGCTAAACTTATCTACACTATGTGTAAGTAACATCATTTTACTGCAATGTGCATTAAATACTAGTAAAATATGATAATGATTTGGTTTGTAGTTACAATGCCTTACTTATTAAAACTCATCCCAAAATCCATAATACCAAATCCGTTTACATATTTTATGAAAATAGCAGATCAAACAATTGAAATGAGACTTAAAAATAAAAATGTATGACTAGTAGGAAGCTGTGCATTTGCATTTAACTCACAAAATATTTAATTTCATTAATAGTTTGTACGAAGAGATTTTTTGCAAATAATGCTAGAAGCAGAAGTACCAAGTGAGGATAATAAGAGTAGTGACAAAACTGATGAAACACAGAAACAGCAAATAGGATCCAAAAGAAGTAATAACTACGTACATCATTAATATTAATTCTCTAACAGTATATTTGGTCATATTTGTATTATCTGATCTTTTTATCAAAATGATATCTATGAGAAATTTCACAGATCTGCAATATACACACACTAGCATTTGTGCATTTAAAAATAAACATGTATTTTACTGCTACAGCACTTACAAGAGAAACTGTCATTGCGCAAACTGTGCTGTTTATAATGGCTGGACATGAAACAACTGCAAATACTCTTAATCTCATGGCATATGAATTGGCTTTAAACCAAGATATTCAAGACAAGCTAATAAAAGAGGTAGATGATACAATGGCAGATTGCAAGGTATACATGACTAATTGGTTAGATTAAGTGTTTCAAGGAAGAATGTAAATTACATACTTTTAGGGTCAACTCTCATATGAAACAGTGGCATCAATGAAATACTTAGAAATGACAGTAAATGAAACCTTAAGAAAATATCCCCCTGCTGTAAGGTAATAGGTGCATCAAAACACCATTAAAAATCTATTAAAAAAATGAAATCCATTGGTAGAACTGATCGGCAATGTGAAAAGGATGAATACAAAATAAATGACATTTTAATTAAAAAAGGAGTAGTGATTGGAATACCAATTTATGCAATGCATCACAATCCGGAATGGTATCCCAATCCAGAGAAATTTGATCCTGAAAGGTAATTTTTAGTATTTTAACCATACACTTTCTCTGAATCTGCATATGTTTGGCTATGAAACAGATTTAACCCAGAAAAAAAACCAATGCTTAATCCTTTTGTGTATTTACCATTTGGAGCTGGACCTAGAAATTGCATTGCTATGAGATTTGCTTTATTGGAGATCAAACTCGTCATGACTCGTATGTTATATAATTATCGTTTTCAAGCTTGTTCAGAAACTGAGGTATGTAAAAATTGTTAGTGTGCTATTTAAAATCACTCTTTTCACAACTACTTTCTTTTTTCAAGTATCCAGTGTCATTCAATGTTGGAATGGGATTGTTGCAACCGAAATCTATTCAACTCACAATTCAGAAAAGAATAGACCAGCCACATTTTTTTTAAGTTAAATTACAGCCTTCGTTACAGAAACACCAGACATAAATCATATCTGGATTACCGTATCAGATTTAGTCAAATATTGTTCCATATCAAATCATTGCCATGTCATGGCCATGTAAGACCAATAATCATGTAGAATCTGGCTACAGCTTGTGGCTTTAATTGATGTGGTTGCCCATAATTGATCATATAGTATGTATGGCTTAATGCATACTAGACATGAAGCCTTACTGTATCTCTGGATTTATTCTCCAACTAATTAAAGTTAAGCCTCTAGCTGGCCATAATCAGGTCAAATATATTGTTTCTGTAAGGGCTATGTGATTATGTTGCGGGAAATACTGTCCATGTATGAGAAGTCCCATTGAGGAACACCTGACTGCCAGTAAATTCTGTCAAAACACTAGCAGTGCCCAGCAGCAGCCTGTGTCCCTATATAGGATTTCATTTCATGCATGGAACAGTAATGAGAATCTATTACTGAAATTAAAGTGGTATTTCATATTGATAATTCTACCTAATTACCAGTAACACACAAGTTACAATTTCAGACCAATGTATCAATGTAATATTAAATGTAAGTGGAATTGTAAATTTTAAGTTTAATTGCTTAAGGTCATTAACAGCCATGCACAACCTGCAGGGCCACCCTTAAGCAGGGGCAGGGCATCCACCCCGGGTCATGATTGGCTCACGTCATGGTCAGCAACAAGGAATCTTTTTTGGATTTTACATCCAAAAGTTGGTTGATGCAACACCACACCAAAAAAAGGTCATCATCATCAACAGGAGGGGAAGAGGGGCCCCCACGAGAGCAAGCTGCTGCGGGGCCTCGCAACCTAGGGGTGGCCCTGATAACCTGCTACAGAACAAGAAACTTTACAGTCCAAAAATCTATATCTATATTTCTTAGATGGACTCTCTGTATGTGTGTCCGTTTTCTGGGCTGTGATTGGTCGGGACAAAGTCACGTGACTACGCGAAATTTTAAATTGCCGCCCAACCCGAAAAAGGGTTCGTAGCGGCAAAAATAGTGCTCCAGTGCCAAAATAAAGTAGATTTTTAGATTCTATGGGGTTTTTTGGATAGGATTGAGTGGTTTAAGGATTCTGATGGCTAAAATTTTATACAACTTTCTATAAAGTTGTGGATCGGGCCTAATTTGATTTTAATTTGCCGCCGAACCCGAAAAAGTGTTCGTAGTGGCAAAAATAGTGTTCCATTGCCAAAACAAAGTAGATTTATGGATTCTTCAGGGTTTTTGCATTGGATTGAGTGGTTTTAGGAAACTGATGGCTAAATATTTTATTTAATTTGAAAAAACGCGCGCAATTGAAGTTTTAAGGTCTGCCCATCTCTGAAAAATGTCACGTGACCATAGGAAGATCCTATGCTGATGACCTATATAAGGTCTAATTTTTTTAATAAAGTTCACATTGAACACTTGATAAAGCTGAGACACGGACGGACGGACAGACAGAGTCCATTTCGGAAATATAGATATTTGTTAAATTTTTAAATATTTTCATACATTTTTGAATCCCGAGCGAAGCCGGGTTAATTAGCTAGTCCTTACATAAATCTAACTGTCCACATGATTAGTCCCAGTTACCACTGGGCAGCAGTGACCACTTAAGGCACCAAAAAGTGAGTGGTCAGCAGGAAGGGGATAAGGAGCAAAGGGTGCTTGCAGAGAGAGCACTTCTGGCACTGATATGCACAGCATTGCTCTTCCACATGCGATGCTCAATGAACGAGGAGGCCGGCAATCGCTACATTTTGTATGAGATTTGCAAATCCGCAAATCCAGACCTGGGATTTACAGCATTTGCAAGGATTTGTATGGATTTGCAACAAATTTGAAACACTGTAAATAACCATTATAATAATAAAAACATAAACATTTGTTGAATCAATATTTAGATTAAATTTAAAAGCTAATTTCTGTAGAATAATCTCGAGAAAGGCAAAAATCTGAGAGAAATCTCAGAGGTTGGAATTATAGTTGTTCCTTTTGACATCAATAGTTAGTTTAATTATGGTAACTAATTATCAACATCATCAAATTACAGCAATTGGCCCATTGGAGAAGTTTTGACTTAATAATGACAGTTACTAAAGCCACAAATACATTTCTCTTGATTTTAGTTGTCTATTATTTATTTTGGAGGGCATTTAATCTTGTGACTAATGACGATGATATTTGTAATACCCTTAATGTTTTATCCAATGGTGAGGTAGTGAATTTCAAATGCTAAACAATTGTTTTTAACATTTTCCAATAAGTATTAGTAATAAGAGTGAAATTTTCAATAAATTTACCTACAACTACTTCACATATTGTCAGTAAATTTGCAGGAATTCCAAGGATTTGCATGGATTTGCAGAATTTGTTAGATTTGCAAATCCAAAATCTCCCCTCTTTAATCCCTTAATGCTAAACAGTGAAGCCATCTTTTTGCATGCATTTTTTAGTGTTTTTAACTATTTTTTGTATGAAAAAATTGTTTGATATGATCCAAACTTTGACTAAAACCACTGCCATAGTCTCAGAAATCATCCTGTAAAATTTGGTTTCGATACCTTCAGCGGTTTTTGAATGCATAGAGAACACACACACAACTTTCTTTATACATATAGATGAAAAATACATTTTTAAATATATTGTAATGTATTTTACAAACATTTCAGGTATTAAAATATGTTTCTAGTCCACGTGGGTCGACTGTATTAATAACTTCAAAAAAAATTTAATTACTTTTTCACAATATATCTAATCAATTTTATTATCATATAATAGTTACTCAAGCTGAAAGTAGTTTTTATTAGTTTAGATAAACTCTTAAATTTCATTCGTGTGCAAGCTCCAATTTTCTTATAAAAATATGGACTGGATATTTTATTTTTTAAGTATTAACCAATTATGGATAATTCTTGTTGCTGGTTTTATCTCTGTTTGGTATATGTAAGTACATAGTACAGTGGCACGTTTACACCCATTGAGAACTTCGCACTATAGAATTTTTGGGGCCCTAACCCCAACAATGAATTAAACACCAAAAAAATTTCAATTTTCCCACAGTGACGGAAAATTCAAAAATTCTAGTCAAAAATGTACATGTGACAATTTTTTTAGATTTTCACTCTAATGGCATATTTGTACACCAAAAATTCTAGTTACTGTTAGTTCAAATATTTTAAATCAAGTTTAAATTATAATAATTGTAGAAATTTAAATGTTTAAACTTATTTAAAACACTTAAACATATTTAATTGGCTTTCTGCATACCTTATGCCTATAATCGGGTTTGTGATCACATGATTGTTTGTTTTTTCCGGCATGGCTCTGAATTTAGCAGCATGCCAGAAAACAGACCAAATGCCCCCAGGCAAAAAGTTGGTCAATCCCACTTTTATTAGAATGCCTGCCAATGCGGGGTAATACAGTATTGCACATATTATTTGTAAAGTATATTATATTTTTTTTAATTATAAATAATGAAGGAAGTTAAATTTTTAGGTTTGTTACTTGGGATTTTGATTACTGGAAAAAGCAAGGTGTACGAGGTGCAAAGCCAAAATTCTTAATTGGAACACTAAAACCAATTTGGAAATATGTAAGTAAAAATCATTAAAGACTTAGCGAAAACTCAGTAGAGACTTAGCGAAAACTTGGTACCAAGTTCCCAAGAAACAAAGTTACATACTTTGTCAAAAACTTGGTAACTTCCGGTAAATTCTAACAAAAGATTGTATGCAAACCAACCAACTTTAACATGAAAGTTGGCATGAAAAACTTCGTTACTTAGTTTTGATGCTGCGCAATAAGGACAACAATGAGCCACTTCCGTTCTCACATGCCACCATTTTCTGCTCGCTTCGATGTACGATCGCGAGTATGGGTGGCGTTTAAATGGCACGCCAATTACAATTTCGTTCAACAACGCCTTGTATAGCTCAGCCAGAGCTTTTGTGGTTTCATTAAGTAGAAGTATTGGAGGAAATAAACGAAATACATATGTAAGCAACAACTTTGATACTTAGCAAGTTTGTAATGTATAAATAAAATCTATATGCTAACTGAAGTACATAGTTTCCAAATTACAAGTTGCCAACATACTTACAGTAGAAACCATGTTTCAGTTTGCATGTTGGTAAATTGGTAGCTTGGTACCAAGTTTTCGCTAAGTCTCTAGTATCACGCTACTAACTTACTAACATGCAGACTGAAACATGGTTTATATCTTGTTGGTAACTTGTAAATTGGAAACTAGGTACTTCAGTTAGTAAACTGAAGTACATCACAAGCTTGCCAAGTATCAAAGTTATTGCTTACATCTGTATTTCGTTTATTTCTTCGATATTTCTATTTAATGAACCCAAAAAGCTATGCCCCAAAAATGCTATCCATACTCGGGATCGAACATCGAAGCGAGCATGGATGTGGTGGCATGAGTGAAGGGAACTGGCTCATTGTTGTACATACTGCATGCACATCAAAACTAAGTGACGAAGTTTTTTGTACCAAGTTTCATGTTAAAGTTGGTTGGTTTGCATACAATCTTTTCTCCAATTCCACTGGAAGTTACCAAGTTCTTGACAAAAAATGTAAATTTGTTACTTGGTAACTTGGTACCAAGTTTAAGTCTGTTATGATGTAACAATGAAACAATAGAGACTTAGCAAAAACTTGGTACCAAGTTCCCAAGTAACAAAGTCACATACTTTGTCAAAAACTTGGTAACTTCCAGTGAAATTTGAAAAAACATTGTATGCAATCCAACCAACTTTATCATGAAAGTTGGTATGAAAAACTTTGTTACAATGTTTTGTTACGCATGCGCAATATGCACAACAATGAGCCACTTCCGTTGTCACATGCCGCCATTTTCTGCTCACTTCGACGTTCGATCACGAGTTTGGATGGAGTTTAAATGATAAGCTAATTACGTTTTGGCTGAACGTAATATGAACGTTTTGGCTAACGCCTCAGACAGAACAACCATAGCTTTTGTCGCATCATGATATAAAAATATCGATGAGAATAAATGAAATTTAAATAGCAGCAACAAATTTGAAACTTAGCAAGTTTGTACTATTAGATAAGTAAACTGTCTGCTAACTAAATTACTAAGCTATCAAATTATAAGATACCAACCTACTAAGAAACCGAGTTTCTGTTTGTATGTTGGTAAATTGGTAGCTTGGTACTAAGTTTTCGCTAACTCTCTAATACCATATTGTATAACTTTATCTAATTTGACATCAAATGTGTTCAGCTTAACTTTGAGTGAAATCTTATGATTAGTAAACTCTAAAATTTTTTGTAGTAACTTGATTTATATCAGAG
Source organism: Stenotaenia linearis (assembly GCA_034700445.1). NCBI lineage: Eukaryota > Metazoa > Arthropoda > Chilopoda > Geophilomorpha > Geophilidae > Stenotaenia > Stenotaenia linearis. The sequence continues at coordinate 4,186 of JAQIXT010001330.1, read as the reverse complement.
GCAGATGTAAAATGTCATATAGGTACATATATGAAGAATTTCTTATATAGGTACTATTAAAGGTCAAACAATGTCTCCGTTTATGGCATTGTATACCTTTTTTGATGAGAGTGCAAACTGAGATGAAGGCTAAACAATGTTTAATATTGTGTACATTATTGGATTATTCATTAGAGAGTTTGTGGGAATCAAAACATGTCATATCGATTCCAAGTTACTTATAACAAGGAATTTATGCAGTGCCGGATTATCCAGTAGGCACAGTAAGAAGGTGCCTAGGGGCCCCCAAGCCTAGAGGGCCCTTTGGCAGTGGCAAGAGGCCTCCAGTAGGCCTAGCTTGGAGAGAGGACCTGACTAGGCCCGAAATAGACCCAGACTGGGTGGAGAAGGCCTTGACTAGGCCTAGCTTGGCTGAAGATCCTGACTAGGCCCAAAGTAGGCCTAGTGTTGGTGAAGAAAGCCCAAAGTAGGCCCAACTCGGCATGAAGAAGGTCCTGACTAGGTCCAAAGTAGGCCTAGTGTTGGTGAAGAAAGCCCAAAGTAGGCCCAACTCGGCATGAAGAAGGTCCTGACTAGGCCTGGAGTAGGCCTAGCCCTGGTGAATGTCTTGGTTAGGCCTCCAGTAGGCCCAGATGGTCTTGTAGAAGAAGAGAAGAGAGTGAGAGAGAGGGGTGCTTAGAGCTACACTGATTTAATACTCAAATAATACTGGCATATCATGCCACGATCGGTCCACCTCGATCGGCATGATATTTTCGCTGTTGCCGTCGATAGGGCAACTTGGATGAAATGCATTTAGCTGAACTATAAAATCACCGTAGTGATTGAATGGTAACTCTGATCGTTTTGAACTTTTTTTAATCGAAAGAGCATGAAAAATTCTATTAGGTAGAGTTAAAAGAGAAATATCGAAAAAATTCCTTGATTATGAAAAATATTGATAAAACTGTAAAACCGGCTCAAACAGTTGTTGGCGAAACTTTAAAATTTGAATGGTAACTCCGATCGTTTTGAACCTTTTTTTAATGGAAAGAGCATGAAAAATTCTATTAGGTAGAGTAAAAGAAAAATAGTAAAATAAATTTTTGGTTACGAAAAAAATTGATAAAACTGTAAAACTGGCACAAAGAGTTGTTGGCGGAACTTTAAAATCGCTGTAGCGATTGAACCGTAACTCCGATCGTTTTGAACTTTTTTTCAATGGAAAGAGCATGAAAAGTTGTATCTAGTAGCATATAATGATCAAATGGGAAAATATTTCTTGCCTTGATGTTGAAGGAATAAAATGTTTTAAGTGTGCTAAGCTACAAAAACCTGTCCACACACACACCTCCAGATGAAATTTTAGCCATCCAATTATGAAACCAACTTAATCTGATGCAAAATTTCACGAGGATTCCAAATATCTAATCAGATTTGTGATTAGATAGACATAAAGTGCTTTTTCGGACCTTTTTAGAGTTAGAGTGGGGCAGCCATTTTGTAAAAATGTGAAGTGTGACTGTTCAACTTGCAGTATTTTAAATTAATGAATCCAAGTAAAATTTTAGCCATCGGATTATGAAACCAACTTAATCTGATGCAAAATGTCACGAGGATTCTGAATATATAATCAGATTTGTGATTAGATAAACAGAAAGTCATTTTTGTGCCTTTTTAGAGTTAGAGTGGAGCAGTCATTTTGTAAAAAATGTGTCTTGACCAATCACAGCCTGGAGAGACAATTGTTTAACTGTCCTGACCAATCACAGCCCGGACAGACAAAAAATTGCAGACAAATAAACAGACAGTCATAAGAGTAATATAGACTAGATTTATAAATTTTAAAATGTAAGATGCAATAATTAATTAATAAAAACAAAAAATGAATAAAATCAATAAAATAAAAGACAACATACAAGTAACAATACCGAAATAAACACATGCTAACCTTTGTGGTTGAAATTTAACTGCAGATTTGTTATAAAAAAATACTACTTTTTATGTAAAAGAAATTCCCCTGATTATTAGGGGACCCCCAATCGTGGATGTGCCTAAGAGCCCCAGATTGTCTTAATCTGGCAGACTGGCACTGAATTTATAAATTTTAATAAATAAGTTTTGTTTTCCACAAACTGTCTTTTATTTTTATACAGGGTGGAAAAAAGTCCACTTCCCACCAATACCTTCAAAACAGCAACAGATATGAGCCTGGCGATGATGGGGTTCTATAGGAAGTTGGGTGTAGCCAATCCAATGGCAATGTCAGATTTGACCTTGAACCTCAAGGTCAAGGTCATCCAATTACTATCTCCTAAACCGTTAGAAATAGAACTAAATTTCAATCGCAAACTTGTAGAGCAACCCAAACTTAGTCTAGATATGGTCAAAAAACATTGTTTAATAATGGTTTTTAGGAAAATTAGACATTATTCCGAAAATACTCAATATAGGCGGGATATGGATATTGGCGGGAAATGGACTTTTTTCCACCCTGTATAAATTGAATTATATTTAGTAAATTTAAAATATTCATTAAAATATAATTTTTCATTCAGGCAATGCATGAACAAGATATGGATGCAATGAAAAAATATGGTAACATACATGGGTAAGATAATTCACTGGGGATAACTTGCATGAACATATATGGACAACTATTGCATGTACATATATGTCCATGTATGGACAATGTATGGACAACTAATTGCTACATATGAATATTTATGGTGATTCTGTATATAGCCTATACAAAAAAGAATGTAGTTACCCAATGCGCGTACATCGGTCGTTTTAACATCATAATGATGTCTTTTTTAAGAAAAGACATCAAAAACATAAATGAGATGTAAAAATAACATCAAGTTCAGAGGCGGATTTACCCGCAAGCAGACCAAGCGGCCGCTTAGGGCCCCCAATCATTGAGGCCCCCACTGGCAACCATGCCAGTGCTCTGCACACGGCACCATTATTAATCCTCTACCAATTAGTAGGTAGAGGAAGTTTTATTTTAAAAAAATCAGTGATTTTGCCCAAAATCACAGATTGTTTTAAATAAATTGTTTTATTTACAGTAACCTCCTCATGAAAATACATCAGGGCCCCCTAATTAGTGGCCCGCTTGGGGCCCCTGGACTTCTAAATCTGCCTCTGGTCAAGTTATATTCAACTTCCATTGGGTATATATGATCCCATATAAATTGAATATAACTTGAATAAATAATTTTTGAAAACATGATTTTATAAGGATGTTATTAATACATCCAAATTTGATGTCCTAGAACAACAATGAGGCACCAATTTAGGTGACCCAATATGAGTTCCAATTTCAGATCATGACCATTCAGCTTTGAGTTGGTTATTTATCAATAACTCCAAAACTAAACACAAGTCCCTAATAGCACATGTAGGATATCCTGAAATATCCACAGAGTCCCAATGACATCTTGTGGACTAAGAAATGTCCCAGTTGTGGAAGTCCATGAGACCTCCATGTAAGGTCTCACTGGATGTTCTCAGGATGTTAACTGGACATCCAAAAGACATCACATCCCATGCGAGACGTTTTATGGACATTTTCAGGATGTCAAATCCTCTTAAAGTCATTCTGAGGACATCCACAGGACATCCAATTGATGATGATATATGGCAGTCCATATATGGACATCATGGGATTTTATTTATAGGACTTGGATGTTTTGTGGACGTTTGGACATCCTATGCATGTTTTGTGGACTTTTTGTGCTGTGTGGGGTTGTTATGACTATTAGCCATTAAGTGACTACTTAGTCATCCTTAAAGTTCATGCAGCACTTAAAAAGCATTATATAATTAGATACACAAATGGCATATTTTTTTTAGTTTGGAAAAAATAAACACAATAAAACTGTTTTAATTATATATAATGTAATTAATTGTGACTTGATATCAAATATTGTTTTATTTATTGGAAATAATGTAATTATAAAAATTCAAAAACAAAATTAGTAGATCAATCTGGTAGCAGAAATTGGAATTTTTCCCATTAGACCCATATATGAATTAGGGATTCTGGAATCTCGACCTTTTCAATTTCCCGGGACTCGAGACACTGGATTTCAAAAATCCCGGGAATTCTCGGGACTCGAGACATAATAAGTACTCAAATCTAAAACCAAAACATATAAAAATGTATTCACTTTGCGTTGGTTTACAATTTGACAGTTTA
>JAQIXT010001329.1:0-16660 GCA_034700445.1 Stenotaenia linearis | reverse complement strand
TTTGCAAGATTGTAAAAAGGTGAAAATTGGCGATAAATTTACTTTTTTAGTGAAAATTGGTCCAAAAATGACCAAAAGTGGTGAAAAAATTGCTTTGTTAATTAGAGTTTAAAATTGGCCAAAAGTGAAGAGAAGATGTCAAAATGTCACTTTTCTTAGGAAGAAATGGTTAAAATTGAACAAAAATGGGCCTAAAATCACAAAATTAGCGAAATTTTGTAGAAAAATCGATTAAATTTGGACTAAAAGTTACTAAATTTGACCAAAATTGGAACAAAAGTTATGAAAGTTATCAAAATCTATTAAAAGTGACCAAAACCGGACCAAAAGTCACTAAAAATGACAAAAATTAGACCAAAATTCACTAAAAATGACAAAAATTGGACCAAAATTGTTATAAGTTACTAAAAATGACCTAATCGTGTCCAAAAATTATATAAAGAAACTAAAATAGACCAAAATCGATTTTTTTTTTTTTTGGAAGGTAGAGACCAACATTGACCAAAAGTCACTAAAATCGATTAAAATTGGTCAAAAACTCAATTTTCAAACAACCAAACTCCAAAAATCAACCAAAAACAACAATAGAGAGTTTGCGGAAAATAAAATTTATGTCTCATAACTTATAAATTCCATGTTAAATATAAGTCAGATTTATAATTAACATGGAATTAATAAGTCATAAAACATAAGTTTTGTTCTCCGCAAACTCTCTAATATCTTTCAGAATATAAAAGTTATAAACAATAATCTTAAAGTTAAAATTTAACTTTAGCAATTCAATTATCAACTAACTTTTTATTGAACTGTTTAATACTTTGGATCTTTCTGTTATTGTTTAATTGAGTATATTTACCTTAGTGGGCAATATTCAGTTTTCTAAATGAAAGTCTCAAATTTTATTTGATAAAACATAAATCCAATACTGTAGTTGCTTACTATAATGTGATTGAGTGAAAGGGATTGATTGCAATATCAGTAGCAACAAAATTATACAGGGTGAGTATAAAGTCTTGGGTCTCGGGCCAATGTTAAGTCAATGACTGGTATGATTAAAGTGAAGCAAAAGCTCCAAAAGTGAGCAAGAGCTCTTACCATTAAAGTACGTGATTCTCAAAGCTTTTGCTAAAGACTTCATAGTAAATCCATATGAATAAAATCATTTTTGAAGTATATGCTTAAAATTTTTAGAGCTGGTTTATCAATTGCTTGATAAATTTGAAGCATTTACTACTGAAATTAGATGCGACATATATTTATTTTTTCAATATTACATAAATTTTAAGCCGAAACTTTACAAATTAATTAAAAATAATTAAAAATAATCAAATAATTAGCATTGAAGCTTACTTTAAAGCATTTAGGTGATAAGAAGTTGGAGCTTTTGCTCAGTTTTAATCATACCACCCAATAGATGGCCACATAATTGATAATCTTATTACAAGTTCATAACTCTGAATTAAATTAGTGACACCCAACAAAATAAAAACCAAAAAGCTAAAGAAAAGAATGCCAGGCTGAAGAGATCGAGGCGCATGTCTGAAAACCGACAAGAGGATTAGAAAAACCATAACCCCAACCCAATCGAAGGCACCAGAGCTCTTTTTAGCATCACACTAAGTACTCAGGGGAATTGCATTCATTTGCACACTCCAAGAAAACATGTAAACAACAATTAGTAAAAATTTTACATTAATTCATTTAATGGGATGAAATGTGAAAAAATATTTATTCAAGACAACAAGCAATCCTAATGTCATCTACGGGTCACCGGATGCGCAACCGGCAGAGTTAAGATTCCTTCCAACCCAACATTTCTTTTTCCTTGCGGTGAAGTAAACAGGAAAATTTCCTCCACCGACGCGCAATTGATATGGAAGCTCACGATAGGGAAACATGATTGATTCAAAACAACCCTGCTTTGAAATAGAACGAGCCATGATGCTTTACACGTCAGCCGGCGTCACCCGATTTCTTTCGACCGGGTTTTAGTCGAATTGAGGTGTGTCTGCTGCTTGTTTGCCACTGCTGTTGCTCTTATTTTACGCCTCTCTGCAACATCTGCTGCTCCAGTAAGTGAAATTTCCTCCATTCATACCAGTTATTTGCATCTATTGAGGAAATGCATTGAAATTTCTTGCACAAAGTTACACAATTGAGCATAATTTCACTTTAGAGAATTAAGTTTTTGAAAATTTTGGGAAAATTTCTGGGCTTGGAAATACAAGCAAAAATCAATTGGAAAATTTGCAAGTTTATGGTTGTTGCATGTTATTTGAATAATTATTATTTGGTACCCATGGTAACAGCAGTAATGAGCTGTTTTGAAAATATTACAAGTGGTTAATTTGCCCTAGAATTAATTTGCTTTGTTTATACAGATAAACAGAGTGTTTAGGGTGATAAAAATGGTGGAAGTGATTAATTTTGCTGTAAGTTGAATGTAAACAGGGGATTGAAAATTTACATTTTTATTGCAAATTTAGTTTGGTTTGAGTTTTAAGTGATGATAATGTGATATTGGAAGTTGAGGTTTATTCCTTAAGGTGACCAGTGATTATGGTAATGTTAGATTTCAAGAAATGGAATATTGGTATCAAGAATTTTTTATTTTATGGCAAGAAATTGACATTTTTTTCCAGAGATAAAAACTAATCTTAAAAATAACTAGTAGATATTAGTAACAAAGCTAAGTATATTTAGTCACATAGTATCATAAATTATTGAATGACAGTGAAAGAAACACTGAAATTTAAGAAATAAACTAAATGTTGATATTTTAATTCCATGGAATTAATTTTATATTATGAAAGCCTTTGATATTACATATTTAATTATTATTACTTAGTCAAAAAAATTTGCTTTCCTATTTAATTATGAAATTTTTTTTACCACACAACTTGAGGAGTATAATTTTTCTAATTTCATTAATACAGGTCAAACCTCGATGTAACGAACTCGAAGGGATCATCAAATCTGTTCGCAATATCGAGAGTTCGTAATATCCGAATTTTTTAACATTGAATGAATGGATAGGAATCCAACCAAACTTTTAAAAAAATTCGTTAAAATGAGGAATCCGCAATAAGCGAGTTCGTAATAATGAGGTTCGACCTCTAATGCAATAAAAATTATTTATATAGTAATAATCAGTTAGGTCCATTCGCATCAATCTCAGTTAATGCTAACTTTAATCCACCAAACATTAACAGTATAAGATAAGCTAAGATTAAGAATCATTAAAAACAAAGGCATTCTTTGAATACCTAAGTACGCACTGCTTAGCATTAACTAAAACAACATTGAGTTTTAATTAAATTTAATGAGTAGATTCAAAATTGGAATTGTTTGCCAAATTGATTTTGGATAGTTTTTTAACTCACCTGTTCAAACATCACCTTTGAAGTGCAATTGGTTTTTGCACTTTATTTCCTGTAAAGTGCAGTGGGAATTATTATTATTTTATATATATCTTAAATATTTTTTCTGCTTTTTATACTTGTCAGATATATGATTGATTGTTTGGAACTCTTTTGATTGTTTAATCAATAAGGGAAATGAAGTTTAAGATTAGACATTAAAAAATGATTTAAGACATTGTGTTTATTTTCCTGTTTAATATTAACAATTTTAAACTAATGTCTATTGTTTGGTTTGATCTAGAAATCTAGAATTACAGTAACCTTGAACTTAATTTTATTTAAAAAAATTTTTTTAGTTGTAAAAATGTTTTTTTTTTGTGAAAAAGTAGAATTACCTGTTCCAGTTGTCATAGAAAAAGAGCACATGTTTTATGTATTCAGTAGATCAATAGTGAAGTTTTTTTGATTGGCAACTGTGAGAGGGTTTGTTTGTAAGTGAAAAAAATCTTTTCTTGAAACTGAAGTTGGTGGAGATAAATAATAATTCATTTTATAATTAACTTGAAAATGATTAGTTTTTTTGATTTGAAGTTTGATTTAAGCAAATTAGACAATGTCAAACATTTGAGTTAAAAATTAACAAAACTGTCTGTTTGAGTTACTTTATTAAATAATGGATCATTGCAGGTGGAATTTTATTTAGAGATATTATTTTTAATGTGCTTCATTTCAACAACAAAAATTGTTAAAAGAAAACTGATTGAGATAGTTTTATTCATATCATTACTTTTGTCTCTAATTGAAATGCTTTTAACAATGTACAATTAATGATGATCTGTCAGATTAAGATCTAAGGGTTGGATGAGAATTCTATTAGTATGGTTTCATTATCTTAAACATTCAGTAATACCTCCTAAACAAGATGAATTATTTTTGGATCTTCAAAAGATATATGCAATCCTGTCTATAAATTATTTAGTAATTGTGTAAATTCATTGTTCCAGCAAATCATATCTTACATTTGATGTTTAACATTGTAATTTGCATGACACTATTGAAATTGGATTTTAGATAACTGAAACATGTACGTGGTTATAAAAGACTAAGATATGTAAGGCATGATCTGATAACTTGCAGAGGGTTTGGAAATACCAAGTATAAATCCAACTGTCTGATTAAAACAATTCAGTTCAACAATAAGCTGGAATTTTTAACTGAATTTTGCAGAACAATAAATTAATAAATTATCACTTGTTGATTGAAAGTTGTAAGTAATATAACAATTGAATAGTTATTTATCGATCCTTATTATTACTGATGGTTTAATTTTGTTTAAGTTTCCATACAAATGGAGAAAGAATAATAATTAAAATTCAGAATTGAATTTGATCAAAGAAATCCACGAAATATCGTAGAAAATTATGATAAGTCATAAACACTTGTGTCACGTGTCACAAGGGGGTATCAATAACCCCTCTGCAGACGACACTTGTAATTACAGTGTGTGGGTGTGGGGAGGTATTGCTTAAGGTTGCAAGCGGGTCCTATGGTTATACGCGACCTGTCATAATATCTAAGATAACTATACATCAATATTAATTGTGTGGAAGCAAACCATTTTTAAACAGCTTGTAATTGTAAACATTCTTAAAGCAAATGCTAATGGGCATATCAATGCAATAATAATAATATATGCCTGATGTTAAACTGATAGGTTATTTCTCAAACTAGATATTAGAATATGTGCAAGTTAAACATGGAAAAGTGAAGTTGTGGTAGTAATATTTGAATCTTTAAACTGATTATACATTTTCTGCAAAACAGACAAATATGAGTAAAAAGAAATGAATATTTCACTTTCTAATTGAAAAATTTTGTCTGAAATGTGAAGCGAATCTCATAAAATCTCGGATGAAATCGGTTAAGTTGTTAGCAACTTGGTATAATGGACTTACTGCATGTAAAGCAGATACTTGATGTACATCCATAGATAATTATCAATGAGAATCCAAACAGATGCTCATGCAGGAAAGATAATATGGGTTTTATGCGATAATGTGCGAAAAATAAAAGGAGTTAATGGCCAAGGTGATTTTTTATTGAGGAAATTGGAATGGCAATTAAGCCAGGTGTGCCTAGCAATTTGGCTGCAATGTTACGGAAAAATTTCACACATTAACATCAAAAGGCTGTAAACTTTTTCTACTTTCTTTTAAAATTGTTTTTGATTCCAAAGTTGCCAATCTTTATGGAATCTCAAGCTTCCAATAGAATTCCTAGAAGTACGAGATGTGTTTGATTTTCATCTGGAAATATTTTATCAAAATATCAAACTCGTGCAGTACGAGAAAGAGAAAAGGATATAATGGTTTTGACCGCAAGCAGTTACTAAGGTCACACCTGTCATAACAAATTTAACACGGTTCACATCTTATGCAATCTGGAACCAAAAACAAGAAAAATAAAGAAAGTCAATGGCACAAATAAACACATGCTAGTAATTCTCATTTCTCGCCTGTTTGTATTTCTTGAGACGAGAAAAATATTTGGTGAATTAATAAAGTTATAAAAAACAATATCGCAAAATATATTCAAATAATACTGATTATAAAATCAAAAATTCAGGAAAACATATTTTCTCCTTATTTAAACTAACATTCTCAGCATCAGATTTAAAGAAAAGTGCTATTTGTTAAAGATGGTATTTTTTTTACAAAGATTTTACGATTGAAACATTCAGAAGTTGCATATTTCAGTGTTTTTCCATCTTAAAATGTCTTAAAACTTAAAAATTCTCAGGAATTCTCAAGAAACAAACTTCCTCGAGTTATAATCCAACATTTTTTTTTCTCAAGGAGAAACATTAGAAATGAACAAAAAGTAAACTGACTGCACTGGAGGTACCAGAGCTCTCATTTAGCATCACACTAAGTGATGTACCCAGGGGAACCACAAGGAGGTAGTGTGTTTGATTAATACCTATAAATCATGCAGACAGCACTAATTGCTGAAGTTCTTTTTGTTTTGCAATGAAATTGAAGCCAATGAATTAGTTGTCTAAAATTAAACGATCAAGTTACCACTTTAAGGCATCCATTTGAAATTTGGTGGAAATCTTAAGGCAAATCATTCAGTTACAAAGCAACCACTTGCCAATTACACAAAGTGGGTATCCAGCCATAAGAAAGTTGTAAAGAAGAGACACTGAACTGCAACTGAAATAGCATCGTAAAATAGCATCGTTTTAAAATCTCTGACGAGATTCTCAGTAGTAATATCCCGAGTGCGAAACAATACAACGAGTGCCTGAAAAGCACGAGTGATATTTTGTTGAAAATCATTGAAAATCATCTCGGGGAGATTTTCATCTATTATTGATTCCAATTTGAAATATATCCAGCGAAAAAAAGTCGCTTTCTGAAATGTCATCTATAATCCATCTGTTTGCTCTACAACTTCAATTTCATACTAGAGCTGCTACAAATTGACCTTGCTGACATTATATCGTTTTAAGACTTTCTGTGCACATCAACCATACTATATGTCAGTACTCACTTTTAGTTTTCAGCTTTTGGTGACATCTGTTTGTATCATGACTATTAGTTAATCACCAGATTTAATCATAACTTACTATCAATTTGTGGGCACATAAACTGTGTATCTGACATTTTCTAGTGTCAACATGCAGTGAATTATGAAAATAATAACTTACAAAATTTTTTTATATTAAAAGCTGATAATCACAAAGTAGCCTTGAAGTACAGTTAGACTTCAAGGAAATTCAACTTAAAATTAACATTAATTGTGAAGTAATTATTAGTAATGATGACATTAACTGCATTAAGTATTTTTGTTTGTCAACATCAAGAGGATAAAGAAAAATATGAATTATGAAATTTCACTCATCATTTCTGTAGTATAATTAAGTCAATATTTTTCCTCTATTATTTATCTCTTTACTTCTGTTCTATTGTATATCAAATAGAAAAATAATTTTGCTGATTTATCAGTTTTAGGAATTGAGGAAAAAATAATTCTCACTTTGCCCTTTCCGTGAAGGAAAAGTTTCAAGTGTCAATGAGCCAGTGACATATTTGAAATCATATAAAAAAATTTAATAAAACTTGAAATTAGTTCATACAACTGTAAATTCAAGAGGGAAATTCACTTTTATAGAATTTACAGGTTTTGTGTTTGTAAAAATTATCCTTAGCAGGTTGTGTAATTCTTTGAGAATTACAAGAAAAACAAAATTTTGAGAAAAGTAGCTATTTTATGGTTAAGAGCTTCATTATATGGGCTGCATATATTTGTGATGTTTGTCTCTGTATCATTTGAGCTTTAAGTGACTGAGAACAACTTTCTTAATATATTATAGTAAATTGTATCAAAATGTTTTGCTTGTTTAAATGTGCTATTATCCACCAAATAAATTATTGGGAAGGAGCAATTTAATATCTATGAAATATATTTAGCGAGTTGTAAGGGACGCAAGAAGAAGAAGAAGAAATACTGCTTAAGGCCACAAGTGGCTACAAAGGCCATACATGACCTGCCACAAAATCAGTAAGAAGCACAAATCAGCAAAATGCTAACAATACCAAAAGTCTAACAAAATACAAATGAAACAGTCGGGCTAAAATCGACGGCTTTGATGCTCTTTTTGTGATTCTGGAAGGCTCAAAAGCCAAAGTGCTCTTACAAAAACACATGTTTAATGGCTGGCAGCTATGCTGAGTTTTGCAAATTGATTCTAGGAAAAATTGGGTATTTACAACTCTTAACATACATTAGAAAGCTTTTTCTTCTTATAAATTAGCATGAGATTTGATTTCATATATGAAATCTAAAAAATACACTTAGATCTTTCTCCCTTGAATGTCGAAAACATTTTGTAGATGGCAATATAACATTTCAAGAATCTATTTATATGTAAGTAAAAGCTAATGATATCTAAAATTCTAGTTCTTATACAGAGGCAGATGTAGCGAGTAATAATAGGATCACGTATGTCATTGGATGTGGACAATTTAATCACAAGTTCAGTTTATTTGATCATTGATGAAAAATAAATTAGTAATTGTTGGGTATTATTAAATTAGTAGCCATCTGAACTCTCAATTTCCAGAAGATATAGGGTTTAATGATGCCAGCAGCCTTGAAGTAAATTATGAAGTCAAAATTAATATAGAATTAAAATTCAAAGTTATGGACAGAATAAAATTCTCAATTTAATCTTTAAAATTTTACAGAGGAAAAGTTTAAAAAAATAGAAATCAATTAAACTAGTAAAATAAAAAAATGTCCAATTAAATTTTTATCAACTGCACATTGGGGTTTGTTTGTTTCTGGCATTGTCAATTCAGTTTACCAGGTTCTAAATCTTTTTTCCAAATGGTTGAAAATACAATTTTTAAAAACCCAGATGTAGTTCTAGTTTGGCCAGTTTATTTGCAGTCCAGACACTCTTCTTCCTAAAAGGGCAGTCTAAAGAAAAATATTGGTTTCCAACTCAGTAACTTTTGCAGCTTAGTCAGTTGCTTGTAATCAGCAATTCTGGAATTTTGCTCTAGCATTACCAGAATACCAAGGTTTGATGAACATAAAAAAGATTTGAAGCTGTGGTTAAATTAAAGGAGGCTTTAGGTTGTCAGCAGATGCTGAGGCAATATGCCACCCATCTCAGAAACAAAACTTTAGACAATTGAGAACACCATAACAATCTTAATCTTAGCATTAGTCCAACTCAAATAGAACCCGAACAACTCACAAAACAAACAATCAGAAGCAAAAGACAAGAAAGCTAGAGAGAAGGGAAACAGAAAAAACCAATTACAGAAAAATAAAAAACTGAAACTCAAAGATGCCAGAGTTCTTATTAAATATCAGAATTAAAGGAGTTGTCAAGTTTTTTATTGTTAGCAATTTAATAAGAGCTAGTCAAAGTTAATAAGTCTCCTTTAATTGCTGTCAGAAAAGATTTCCTTGCAAATTGAGTAAAAGACAATTCAAACTTATTATCAGTGATATCCAATTCATTTCTCAAAATTGTTAAACTTCTTGGGAATTTGACATTTTCACCAAACATTTTATATTGATTTTTCACAAGACATTAAATATTTAGTTAAGGAGGTAATGTTATTGGATTGTAGGCAGCTACTCTGTCCATACATGGCTTGTCACAAAACTAAGAGCTTCTTACAGTCAAAAAAGACAAATCACAATACAAGTTCAAATATTAAAACAGATCCTAAACCTGCAGCACAAAGTAAATTGCAATCAGGGACAATCAATGAAACTAAACACAAGGAGCAAAAGAACTGACACCCAGAGTGCAGAAGAAAAGAAAGTCCGCAAATAAACAGGAAAGGAAAAAACCAATTGACGGTGAGGTGAGGTATTGTTTTATGGTCACTAGCGGCTATACTGGCCATGAGTGATCAGTCACAAATCAATCTTTACACAATTTAAATCTTGACACCACTCAAAGTCTTTACACAATCAAAATTTTTACCCACGTCTAACCTCCAATTGGATTTGAGGGCAACCAATGAACAGAGAAGGGGAAAAAACAAGAGGACAGAAGAAAGCCATGGCTAAAACAATCAGAGAAAAGAAAAACTGTAACTCCAAAACCATCAGGGGCACCAATCTTTTGTTTGGCATCTCACTGTGAAGTACCCAGGGGGTCACTAGGAGGTAGAGAGAGAGATTCCCTTGAGCTATGGACAGGGATCAATTTTGGTGTTAAAATAAATTGTATGTGAGCGTAATTGCTATTTGTGACTTAAAGTCTTTTGGATGAGAAAGTTATGAGGCACTTCAAAACTAACCACTTTGCGGCTTTTACCACTTTTCCTTTAGATGGCATTTCCAGTTAGTTTAGAAGTTGAAATTTTAGTTCCAATTTGCACAGACTGTAACTTGTTGCTCAGGAAAGACACCTAAATGGGGAAGTTTTGCCATGCAGGGAAAGAGGCTTTAGTAGGCAAAGTGAATTTCAAGGGAACGTGCCAGGCTCACAAATGTGGAACGGGTTTTAAGGTCAGGTTCATGAATCATTTTTTCAAGCGCTTCAAGTTTAAAGTAGATTAAGCTGCAACACCTGGTAATTGAAAAAAGTTTCCTTTTAAAAGTAGTAATTATTACTGAAATGTAAATATTTGATGCAATGAATGTGATAAATTAGCTGATCATCGCTAAACATGAGTTGTTTATGAGTAATAAACAGAGAATATAAGTCTGGTGAATTCATTATTTATATTGAATTTCATAACAGTTTATTGTGTGATTAAGGAGTATTAACTGCTTGGAAATGTATTTTCAAAATGAATTTTGTTGCTTTGGTGAAGGTGTGAAGAAATTTAAATTTTAAAGGTTTGAATTTTTGAATCTTTTCATCTGCAATTTTGACAACAAATTTTGAATCTTAATTTTGAATCTTAATTTGTAGACTAAACACTTTGTTTTTGAAGGGAGAAGAGAATTATCTAGATTCAGATTATCATTAATTTTCTTTGCGTAAGTCAAACCTTTGAATGGTATAAGGAACAGGACAAAATGGAAGCAAAATAGAAAAGTCAAAAATGCAAAGAGATGCAGAGCCATAGCTCAAAACCAAACATACGAAAAACCATTGACTCCAAAATTATTATATACCTGAGCTCTCATTTAGCATCACACACCTTGAAGTACCAGGGGAAATCTCGAGAAGATAGAGAATTGGTTTTGCTGCACCTCCCTCTGACATTTGAATCAAAATATTAAATTTCACTGCCACCTCAATTATGAACCTCAGTTTAGAATCTTTGCTTCTCAAATTTGAACATTTAAATCGCAAATTCAGAATTTCAATATCGCCCGCACTCCAACATTCACCATATGTGAGAGACCAGCAGTGCAGCTTCTCCTAAAACAAAATAAAAATCCCCCAAAAAATAATAAAAAACAAAACCACCTAATTCTTTTTAAAAACACAATAACACTGTTCTGTCAAAAAAATATCCAAATATAAGAGTCTGTGTTCAAAAACTTTAAAAACCAGGACAATTTAAATGTACACACTTAATTAAAATCTTATCGCAATTTCAAATTTCTGGTTTTTTGTTTATGAGATAAAAATAGTTGAACAGGTTTGGGAAATCCAGTGTTTCCACATAAAACTTCTTTGACCGTTGGGATGGTCAAAAGCTCAACTTATTGATTATAAGAAACTGCTTTTCCTTTTTGCTTCTACCTTCTGTTCATTGTATCCATGACTACAAGTCAAGAGGTAATGGTTAAATAATTTAATCAACCACACAACTTTAAATAGAGGTAATTTGTACTCCTCTTAGTATTCCTTCAGGATCACTAGAAAATTCTCTCCATAACTCTAATTAAGAAAACACATTTAATTAATTGCAATTAGACTGCCTAAAACAGTGAACTTGCAGCTTGGAGTTAGGCAGCTTTCTTTAAGTTAATTTTTATTTTCTTCAAAATTTATATTATAAAATTGAAAAAAAATTCTAACTGAATTTATGGGCTGAAAAATCCAGTTATCGGTGTTGGTTGTCATGACTACAGTTTGTTTATCACTGTTTGCGAGTTTCAGTCAGTTAAACAAGTCATAAAAATGTAAGCGATCGTTGACTTTACTCAGAAAAATACATTTTTGTAGAAGAAAGAAAAATTTGAGACAATTAACATTTAATTAAAGATTGATATCTTTCCTTTTTGAAGTTTGCATATCCTGTTATTATTTTTAATTTAGTAGTAGTTTTATCACGTAAATGTTTTTTTGTAAAATGATCAGAATTATGGTATCAAAATGTCGGAAGTCAAAATGTTATTTTGTCAACAATTTTTGAAAAGATTGCTCTTGGTACATACGTTCCCCATTTTCTTGAAAATCCATAAATGGAATATTCCACTTTGTTTTTTTTTTATCACTCCATCTAACAACTAGTTTTACACATGTTGCAGGATTATGAATAAATTTGCTGTTTTTAAAGCCGCAAGTTTTACCCATTAACTTGAAGTAATGAGATTTCACTGAGGTTTATTAATTCAAGTAGCACTTGGTGAAAAACATCTTGAGGATTGCAATATTCTGTCTGGCTGCTGCTGAAGACATATAGAAAAACCTAAGGCCAATGAACTTAAACATACAAAAAGAATTTTCTTGGGGTTTCGGTGTAATTTTTCACTGATAAGTTTATTGAACTTTAAAATTGATCTTTCTTCATTTTAGATGAATGAAGTAGTGCTGCAACAATAATATTCTGTCTACAAATATTAAATCAGTCTTGTTTTGACTCTTGAAGAGGGATGGAAAGGAGATATTGCTTTGGGTTACAAGCAGCCACAATGGCCTTTACAAAATCCAACAAACCATCAAGAAGAAAAGACAAACTATAATCCCAACCAAATAGAAAGACCAGAGCTCTCTTTAGTTAAAGAAAGATATTTTAAGTTGTCAGCAGCAATTAAGGCCATTCAGTCTGTTACAAAACACAACTTTACACAATCCACATATCACAACACAAATTTATATATTTACTCAATAAATTCATTAGACACATCAAATTCAATGCACAAGTCAAACTCCGGTTAGGAACAATCAATGAAATAAAAACCTAATCTCAAAAGAAAATAAAGTAAGGCATTAGTTTAAGATCAACAAGAGAAAAAGAACGTTAACCCCACTACCAGAACTCGCATTCTGTATACCAAACAGTAAAGTACCCAAGGGAAACTACAAGGAGTTAGAGTTGGAATGTAAAATTCAACTTTAGTTAGATTACATATTAATCAGGATTCTGGAGTTGGTATGGACTAATTAACTTGAAGATCTAGTTTGTTCCACAACTTTGCCCTTAGTTTCGTTCTTGATAATGTCAAAATAGTATAGATAATTTAGGACAACTGCTTTTTTTTCATTTACAATTTATAATGTCAAAAGTCATTTTCATCCATTGGTTAAAATAATTTCCGATGTTTAGTATGGAATCCCATCTGGAAATATTCTTATTATCCAATGATTGCAATTACCTGCAGCTTAAGTGAGAAAATCGCATGAATTGAAACCAGGCTTTACAATGAAACATATATTTAGCTAATGAGTTTTTGCTTTGAGTGGGTTCATTGTGCCGATGATAATCACGAGGATGACTGCATGGCACGCGATAGAGGCATTAGGCTGCGAGCTGCGAGCTGCTGTGTGCAGATTCATTAAGAATTTTCAATTTGAGTAGTTTCTAACGTTGATTAAGAATTTACTCCAGAGTAATCTCACAAAATTTCATTTTATTCATCTTAATAATTGGAGCCTTTATTTTTGTTCAATATTACTTTGCGTACTTGTTTTTGGTACTTGATTACTTAGTGATTGGTTTTTTAAACAGAAATGTGAATTAGTAAAATCAAAGTATTACCTTACTAGTTTAATTATCATTTGTTTAATTTCACATTAGGAAAATTTATTTTATTTGTGCGTAATTGTTTTGCATAATTATTTTGTAGCTAGAGAGCTGTATGTTTAGAAAAATAGTTTTATGAGTTTGTTTATTACAATGCTCAGACCTTTACCACTGCAGTAAATTAATTAAGAAATACCTGAAGGAGAATGAAATTAAACACTCTGGTGGCCAGCAAATGACCTTAATCTCAGTGTTTTGAAAATGTGAGAAGGAGCAGTTGGAGAAATTGGTTGGTCTCAAGTTGCCACCTAGTAAGATTGAATTAGCACAAGCCATTAGAGAAAGTTGTCAAGAAATTTATTCAGATTACTGCAAATGCCTAGTTGGATAAAGCAGTTATTTGGGTCAGAAAGAAGGAAGCAGGGCTTACAAACAATAGGTATTTGGTTTAATGTCACCAGATGCTACAATGGCTGTAAACAACATACCAAAGCAAACAATTGAAAGTAAAAACAATTTAAAATCCAAAAAGGATTAAAAACAAGACAAAAATAACTAAATTTGTTTATAACCTAAGAAATTATATCAAAGATGCTACAGTATAATAAAAGCTGCTGATAGATATGAAAATATTTTAAGTAACTTGGAAATATTGAAAATCTTTAATGATCTCAAAGAACTACTCTTTTAAAAATGCATGAGAAATGAGCACTGCTGATCTACCTGACAAAATTTCTCAGGAAGTTGAAATTCTGTGTCTGGAACACATTTTTCTAAATAAGTTAAAACAGAACAATTTAAAAGAATTTAATTAACACTATTTAAAACTTTGTCTTGATTGTAGACTGAGCTTGTTTCTTGTTCATTAAAAAAGAATGCTCTAAAAAGTGTGATAAATCATAAGCCTGCAAAGGACCTTGTCATCTCTTGGGCTTCATGTTGCTTATCAGTGGCCACATCACAATTCAACAAAAGTCTAAACAAATCAGAATAGATGATAAAAAGACAAAATAAAATACTTAAATCTGTTAAGAAACTTACACAGCTGTTAGGGAAAAATACTTAAGTGCCTTCAGACTCTACGACTTAGCTTATAGTCTAAAACACAGTATCGTTACAAAAAAATTATATGTGCATTGCGTATGCTGTGGGCAGTAATAATGCATATAGTTATCGCAATAATTTTATAACAATTAACGTCTACGTGCAACATCGTAAGTACACACCCAATTCTGTTTTTATACTCCCTTAAGGAAAAAATTCATACTGGCCGTATCTGGTGTTCCAGTAATCGCCCTATACCTTGTAAAGATATGTGATTGTATGAAATTATGGCAGCTATATGGCCATATCCAATTGGTTCTGGCCATATCTGATTGGATCTGGCCATATCTAATTAGATGTGGCCATATCTAATTGAAAATGCCCATATATGATTATAACAAGTCAAAGATAGCTTTACTTAGATCTTTAAAATGTTTCAACTTTGAATTAGCTTCCTATATACTATAAATTTTTCTTTCGAAGATTTTTTCTGGGAACCCTTACAGAAAAGTTACATGCAGTCCATAACATGGCTTATATCAGACACATCTGCCATTAAATATGGCAGATGAGCATAACATGGCTATATCTGATCCCAGCCAGATATAAGTTAAGGCATATCTCGTTGGATTTGGCCAGACAATCCCTTTGCTCCAGATAAGAATTAAGGTATATCTGGCCAGATATGCTTGAATACTACCAGATGTCTTAAAACTGTCACTTTAAAATGACAAATCAATAAATTGTGTGGTTCCCTTCTCATTCAAGAATGTCACCTTTGATTTCTGATGGGTAATGTCCATTATGGTATCAGCTACGATATATATAACTAGGTATAGCTATTTCTGTATATCAAGATACAGGGCGATAACTGGAACACCAGATATGGCCTGTATAGATTTTTTCTGTAAGTGTATTAATGTTGGACACGTAGCTATTAGTATACTAAATGTAGCTTATTTCCATTTAAAACTAATTCACTTTCCTTACATTTTTTTCAGGAAACCCACCACCATCTAGTTGCTAGGCAACTAACAACTCTCCTTAATGGAACCCCACAAATAATTCATCAGAAAGCAACATGACGTCACAAGCAATCACACTACAATAAAAGGACCATAGTTAATTCCCAGTGGATTGAACAATTAATTTCCAACTATCGACATGGCAGCCATTGCTGAAGATCCCCCGGCCGGTTATTACACGGCTGTATATGCATGTGTGTCGGTACTGGTGGGGATGCTGTTGGTACTGCTCATGTATGTGCTCTGTTCAAAACGGTATCGACTCAACTGGTTTGAAAAGACCGTCTTGGAAGCAGCGCAAGATAAAGATGAATCACTGAAGCGATCTTTAGTTGACACGCCATCGACTACTACCAGTGACATCAATGATGGGACATCGGTGCATGCCAGCGGGTCGTCGCCACCTCCACCGCTTTCAGCCACAACTACGACAGAATTTTGGGTCCCGCCGAGCTTACAGCGGCAGGCCAGCGTGTGTCAGAGCGATGCACCGGATTATAGTGGAGGTGAGTTAATGGAATTATACTGGGGGGGGTCTTAGAAGTGTTATGCTGTTAATGGATGGGGTCACAGTGGCTACAAAGGCCATATGATCTGTCAAATTATCTTTCATAGAACTGTCAAAGTACAGTTATTAATGAAATCTCTTTAAAACAATGAAACTATGAAATTAGACTACTCAAGCAACAAACACATTTACTCAATCTATTAATGAATGGAATGTTGTGTCGGATATTGAGTTATATTGATAACTAGCTGGTTAACCCGGCTTCGCTCGGGATTCGTAAACATGTTTGGATGAAAGATGCAATATTTTTGTTTAATT
>JAQIXT010001328.1:0-16660 GCA_034700445.1 Stenotaenia linearis | reverse complement strand
TATTTTTTAGTTTTAAAAAAGTTTATTTTTTAGTTTTAAAAAAGTTTATTTTTTAGTTTTAAAAAAGTTTATTTTTTTTTCAATAAAATTGTTTATTTTCCGCTTTATAGAAATTTTCTACTTATCAACGGCAATATCTTTTTACAATATCTAGACCTAAACTCAAAGTGTGTTTTACAATACAATCAAATCCCGCTTTAACAAACGTTTGTAACGAAAACCTCATTATAACGAAATATCTGATATCCCCGATTTTTTCTCCACAGACATCCTTGTTGAAATTTTTTAACGTTATAACAAAACTCGCTATAACGAAAACCCATCTATTGTGAACTGATAATTTAAATTTTTAAAAATTTATAACAAGGTTTTTATGTCTCCAGTTCACATTACAACCATGTAAGACCGAGACTCATCCGAAAAATGACACACTGTAATCGGTTAATAACTTCATCAATAAATGTTAGTTTTAGTAAAATTTCGTTTGTACAGGGTGAATAGAAAGTCTGGTCCAGGGTAAATATTATGTATTAATATTTGCCCGGGACCAGACTTTCTATTTAATCCCTGTAAGCTAGAGCATAAAAACAAAAAATGCATTTGCTAGAAAACCCGGTGTATACCGAAATTATTTTGCAAATTCGTTATAACGGGATTTAAGAAAGCTCGTTATAACGACATTTTTCATTTCCTTTAATGTTTCGTTGTAACGGGGCTCGACTGTAATTACACATTTAATTAGTTTACTGTTTCGTACTATTTACTTTTTAAAGTAGAGTAAATAAAATGCAGTTTACCCTAAATTATTATTTGACATAAATTCTGAATTCAATATCCACTTAATCCAAAACTTTCAACATACATCACATATTTAAATATGAAAATCGTAACTTTCACATTTCTTTTCGTGACAAGAGTAGTTCTTTAGGTTCAATGCGTTGCCTCTTTAAGCATGAAATCTTCCAATGAAAGAACAGTTAGTAAAAATAGTCTCACTTCGATACCCATCACTTATTTGATGATCCGAATATAAAAAAAATAAACAAAAAACGAAAATTTTATCTATTAAAGCTCCATTTTCCTCTTTACATGGTAATGCTCTAACAATCACGTTTCTTCTCTAGAAACAACACAATTCCCCTGCAAAGACAATTGTACCTTCATTCCTCAACGTTTTCAAGTGGCCTTTGATGAGATTCCACAAGACCAATTTTCTCTACCACCCTCGTCCTCACGCTCCCACCCTGGACTTTAAGAATGGAACTTTCTAAATGGCTTCAGGGCTAGTGCCACCGAGGAGCGCCTCCTGTTGCACACCATCCAAACTTGGCCTCAGACAGAAAGCACCACACCTGATGACGCCGGGGATTACCTTCTCTCATCTCACCTCTTGCTAAGGTAAGCTTGTAAACTCTTGCTCGTTCTTTGCGATCACTTGGTGCGTGCTTAATCCGGGCTCTTCAGCCTAAAACTATTTGGCGTGATGTGCAAAATGCCATGCAGCGATGAAGCAGGTGGACTAGAGTTAAGATGGACGACTTTTGTCCTGACCTAGTTGGAGTTTAACAGGTTTTAAGTGAAGCATCTGTTTGTTTTTTTAAATTGAGGTGCAATTTGAGTGTTTATTTGAGTGTTTGAGTAACTGGGTCGAAAATAGTTGCATGTTTTGTTAAAGTATCGGTTACTGGATACCTTGAATTGTGAGATGACATTTGATAGTTGCAATTGGTCATGAGAAGATTTTATTTCTTTTTGTAATCACATCGAAGTGAATTTGCTGATTTTAAAAGGTCTTTCACCTAATGGAATGGGGGAAAAGAGGGGACAGAGGGGAATTGTGACCTTGAATCGTCAGGTGAGTTGTAAAACGAAAATTTTACTACTTTTAAAAATTTATTTTAGGTTTTACTTCAATGCGGGTAAATTAAATCGTAAAATATTAGAATACTAAGCAGCTTAATGCTGATAAATTTTTTTTTAAATTCTTACATTGACTTGTGCAATTTCAACTTTCGTACAGCTTTTCAACAGCTGGCTCAACAGTTGTTCAAAAATTCGAATTGAACATTTCGAGAAAAAAAATACAGCGTTTCATATTTATATTTCAAAAGTTCACTCGTTTTCTAAATTTCAATAAAATGGAAGTATTCGGGCAACTTCTTTCCTTCCTCCATAAAAAAACTAAAAAATAACAACAAACAAAAATTTAAAAAAAATTACAATTGTTATATAAACTTCAAACATGACGCATAATTATTAATATTGAGTCTCAAAAAATTAATGCATGAACTCATGCATGACAAACTTGAAATAGGTAAAAAAATCTACGGAAACCCTAGAAATATGAAATTCTAAATTTACATTCATATACTATTTATTTTCCTCTTGCCTTTCCTCTCCAAAAAACTAAATTGGAATACATTTCCATAATAAAAACAAAATTTTAAAAAATTTCATGCAACAAACACACTCAAGAAATGATTATACTTGCTTGGGAACTAGAACATTCAGATTGAAGGCCAATGTATCATGCATGACAAGTATATTCCCTTTAAACCAATAAAGTCGGGTCATTATGTTCCCATTCAAAAGACAATACACGAGAAGGGGGAAAAACAGGAAGCAGCACAAATAAATAATCCCATGCAATGGAATGGAATATGAATATCAAAAACTACAAAGAGCAGACAAAAAATTCCCATGTTTCTAGCATCCTACGTAATTCAATAGATTTCGCATACTTTAATTCGGTAGGTTTTGTACTTGTGCCATATTTCGTAAAAAATACCTTTCTGAAACTATAAATGTCTAAATTTTGATGAATGAAGCGACAGTGTTTATTTTCCACTTTTTTGACCTTTAAGAACCAGGAACAAGTGGAAGGCGCTCAACAACCTGTTGAACCAGCTTACACTGTTGGGAGGAACTTCCTTCTAAAAGCAGTTTTCTAAGCTGTTCACTAATTATTATTAAATCAGATGGTTTTATCATTATTTATGAAGATCCTTGCCATGTGGTAAGCGAAATAAATCAGACATAATTACCATCTGGTTTTCTAAACTTCCTGTTAGTAATTAAATCTGCTTTCTTTTCTATAATGGTAACCATATGGTAAATGTATACGTCCTTGATTGTGTTACATTTAGGTACAATTAGATACAAGAGGTGGGAAAACAAGCTATTGTTTAGCATTTTTTTTACCCCTCTAATTGGGTAAGTGTCAAAGACTTGAAAGGGGGCTGCTAAAATTGGTCAATTTTAACAGTCTTTTTGCGAACAATAAGTAATTTTCATAAATTAAGATTTCATTGACCTTCAATTTGAAGGATAAAATGGAATATATCAAGGAATATATTGTCTTTCACTTATTATATTTAATATGGTATCAATTTTTTATGTCTGAAGAAACATTACCGAATGCATTGTGATGGTAACTGCTGTGATCAGTTTACAATCCCATTATACGAAGGTCATGATCAAAATAAAGTCATTAAAAGCATCTAGAATTGTTTATTTCGTAACTGTTATCAACGGTTACGGTAACTGTATTTTTTAACTAAGTTGTATTCAAAACCAAATATCATACATATACTATATTTTTTTCTATAAATAAACATTTATAGATAAAAACTTGAATTACAAAAGTGCCAATTTAATTCACATTTATAATTGTATAAAAATATCACTTTATAATTTAGTATTTGTTTATTTTGTATTTATCAATACGAATCGTTGGTTTTATCAAAATTTACAATTCATAATATAAAGTTTATTAAGATTATTCCCTACAAATCTAATTTTTCCAGTGATACCTGCACGATTTTAATGAAAAAGAGATAAAGCAAAATTTAAGGATTGTTTTGTTTTTACATTTACAAACGTATAGGGTTTTCCTTCTGGCTTATTGCCAGTACCGCTTACCGAAAAGCGGTCGTCCTTCATGGATGCCAGCGTTGCAAATGTTTAAATTGGGGGCTGATGTTTTAAACCGTAAGCAGATGAATTTAGTCGATCTACAAGGTCGGATGATATATTAAAGAGTTCCAAGATTAAATAAAATTTTAAGTATAAAAATAGGATTAGATTAAGCTAATGAAAAGAAAGTTGATGTTATAAAGACGCGCAGAGATCAGTTTAAATCCGGAAGTTGTAGATTGATGCCAGTACTAATGTTAGCGTGGCCTTTATGAAACGATGACAAGGCTGTGTCCCTCGGTCGTGAGAAATTAATTAAAATTCGTGACCTATAAATACGACCTGAAGAGTTAATATATGAAGACCATTTTACATTGGAAAATCGACAAAATTAGCAGTAATTTAATAATTTACATATATGAAAATTATGCACGACAAGAACGATGTCAAGCGCTTAAATTAATAAAGGAAGATTTCATTATTTAAAACTTTCGTTTGGGGTTTGAAAATTTGTTCCTAATTACTAGTGGGATTCAAATATTAAAGTTCTAAAGTAGTTCATGCAACGTTAAGTGGGATTAAGATGAAAGTTAATTTTACAAGAAAAATTAATTAATTTTGTAAAAGGAAAAGTCAGACTTATTGTATTCTTTAAATTTCTATTTGAGGATTTTTTATGCTTCAAAGGTTATTTTAGGTTATCAGATCTTTCAGTTTGAGTACTTTTCTTTAAATGATGTTTTATAGGCGAGTTCCGAGTTGAAAATGGTGTATAAATCATTCAAAGAAAGAATTTTAAACCAAGGTGACGACATCCTTGGTTCGGCTAATACTTAAGTTTACGTTATTTACACTCGTGTTGATGTTTTTCTGTGGTTTGCTGAGGAGATATGCTGACAGCCCGAGCTGCAGACTAATTTCTTTGCAAAACATTGCTATTTTTTAAATTTAGTTTTGCTATTTAAAATATCCAGAATCTTAAAAACATCAAATTGAAAATACACCAGATTCACTTCCTTTATCTGAACAATAAATACAGCTGTATGAAATCTCAGTGAAGTAATGAACGCTATTGACTTTCGATTTCCTTGACCACATGACTCATTTATTTGTATGCAAGACTGCAATTACTATCACAGCGAAGCGAATGCTGAATCCAATTTTTATTTTATTCAGTTTTTTTCTTGAGTTTTAATTTGATCTATGTTACCGATTTAGATAATATCTTCTTTTTATTTATCTTCAATTCAATTATCGGAATTTGTCTAACAAGTGTCAGTGTTGCACATCATGAGAAGTTCTGCGCACGTCTGAGTTTAAGCTTATTACATTTGCCAGCACAAAGCCGGTATAAAATGAGTGTGACAACGTTTCCCTTTTTTTTTCTTTTTCTTCTTAATACCACTTTATCAAGATAAAAATCGCGCTTAAATCTTTAGCTTTTCCCAAGGAAGGCATACACACACATTTAGTACCGTTTTATAGTCACGATACGTGTAATCTACCAAGTGGAAACTTTTGCTGCTTCTCATAAATAGAAGCAACTTGAGAAATCTCCTTAATCTTTAAATCTGTATTCCTTAATTTTACGCCAGATGAAAACAGTCGTGCTTTTAAACCTCTTCTAAATATTGATCAACATAAAAATAACATAGCGAAATGGAAACGATCGCAACAACGATTATCATAATTCACCAATCCCGCACTGGCAACAACTTCATTTCCATGGCAACCTCATTTACAAGAGTAGTAAACATTTTCTCTCAATACTTTTACCCAAGATTCAGGCTAACGTTTCATTTGCTTCTATTTCCCTTGACCATTCTTGAGTAATCGACGCCTCAGCTACTCTCCACAGAGATTCGTCTCCATCGCCATAACAACGGACGTCTACAATTTTTCTCTTTCCTCGCACTATCGCGAGGGCTTCTTATCAGTCTGGCCAGAAGCAAGGTGTACGGAGAGCCAAATAATGGACCCCTGAGAATTTCACCGAGCCTCTTAGGGACGTATTATTCAGGTGAAAAGAAACTTCCACCTGTCAAAGATTAGAAATTGGATCAATTGTCTAACGTACCATTACCGTAATACCTAGATGACTGGGAATTTTCATGTAACCACAAATCTTTTCATGACTATAAAACATTCAATCACTAAAGATAAAATAAACTCACTTAAAAAAAAAAAAAGCAGTACATTATTAGCATTTTTGAAGAGGTTTTGAAGAGGTTTTGAAGTGATTTTGAAGTGATTTTGAAGAAAAACTAAAAACTGACAAAATCTTTAAAAAATCTCTTAAAATCACTCAAAACCTCTAGAAAAATCTGCACACTCATTTAATCTGAGAAGCAAGCAAGAACAAACTAAAAATTCACCTCTAGACCCACATCTTATAAAACAAAATAAAGTTCCCACATCTTTAAATCCCTTGAGAATTTTCTAAATTGATTCAGAAAGCAGATACGGAAGTTAAACTCTTGACCATTTATTTGAGTAACAAGATTAACTTTCGAAGAATGTGCGCCCTCATTTCCTATTGTATATATTTGAAAACCTTTCGTAGAAGTCTACCATTGCTTGCTTTTGGCCTCAGCAGAATTTACGCCATCTTGTCAAATTAATTCAAGAGATCATTAAAGTTAATGTACACCTCATCTAATACAGTCCCTATCTTTCGCACTTTCCACTACGCGTTAAAAGGTTCATTATAAAAGAATGCAGTCGTAATTAAGGCAAGAATGTAACAGTGCAATCAAATTAAAAATCTTTAATCGATCTACACTTTGAAGAGAAGTGGACTACAATGG
Source organism: Stenotaenia linearis (assembly GCA_034700445.1). Classification (NCBI taxonomy): domain Eukaryota; kingdom Metazoa; phylum Arthropoda; class Chilopoda; order Geophilomorpha; family Geophilidae; genus Stenotaenia; species Stenotaenia linearis. The sequence goes on along the minus strand of JAQIXT010001328.1, from coordinate 9,938 downwards.
AGAGAACTCGAGAGTGTGGTGTTGAATGGACCGAAAATTACTCACATTCCAAAAGATTAAACATACACTTTATGTAGTGTTAAAAGTGCGCACAGCATCAACATGGCTGGCTACCTACTTTATCTTGGATTACAGTGGACTTGTGTCAGGACAGTAGGTTACTTTTGTGAGAAAGAGCAAATGGATCTGTGCTAGATCTCCACATCTTGCCAGTCCCTTTGGTTCTGAGGTTCAATGAAGCGTAGTGTCCACTTTGGAGACACCGCCAACCTCCATTTTCACACCCATACACTCCATTAACTGCACACGAACCTCTGCCATTTTTCCCATCTGAAGGTTTAACAGATGTGTTGACCCGTAAAAGGGGTTAAAACATTCCTATTCCAGCTCTATTTATATCCTAGATGTACAGTTGTGTTCTAATAAATCGAAATTTCTTTTATTTTTCCTTTTTGATTTTTATTTTTTTTCTTTCTCTGCTTCTATCGCGAAAATCTTGATCTTACTCTGGTTTTATTAAATCGCACAAAAAAACCTTTATATTAGCAAAAACTAGAAAAAAAGAAAATCTTTTTTATTTCTTATAAGTAATGCCCACTTATTTTTTTTTTTGTGGGCAAAGAAGCTAAAATGCAGGTACAGATGGAGCCAACAGATATTATTGATTTTTTTTTGTTTTATCTTAAGACACTCTTCCTTTCCTTATCTTATTTTTTAGAAAATAATTTATTAAAAGATTTATTTTCTAAAAATCTATCATGATAGAATTTTGGTTTTAAATAATGCTTTAGCTGAGAATTAACATACGAGTTAATTAGATATTGAATGAATTATCTGTATAAATCATCACCCTAATTGATCAGTTAGTTTTGTTCCGTTATTTATGAAAAATGTGTTTAATAAACAATTGCATAAATCAAAACGTAATTTGGGGATAAGTTAATAGACAGCTCCTCTCATCAATCAAATTCTTATCTATAATAACAGAAACAGCGTAAGGTCAATGTTACATGGAAAGAATAATAAGTCACTTTTTCCCCAAGCAAAAATAAATTTTCACCGATACTCCGATCAAAACACAAATCATGCACTTGATATACAAAATTTCATTATTTAAAAAAAAAAAATTCATGCAGAGGAAATAAATTAGCTTTTGCAGAGAAGCCAACATCGCGAGGAGCTTTACAAAACAGAATACCAAATCGAGCGAAAAGTGGAAAACAATTCAATTTCTAATACTGACCACAGACGAAAGTCGTAGTCAAGGAGATCGGTCTCGTGAAAAGCTAAAAATAAATTTTCTCCGGATGTAATGATTACCAAACTCGCACGTGCCCGGTGTCATGAACCGTGCTTTAACCTGTGTAAATACTCGTCGTCTTCCTTTTTCAGGCGGTCGGGTGACACTTATTCCTTCAGTAGGAATAATGGCATTACATACAGTTGCAGTCTTACACACCAGCCCGTGAAAGGAAACTTGATCGCGTTAGGTGACTGATGAAGTTTGAACCCACGGCACGCGCTCCGGTTTCGCCCTTCTCCGCCCACCTCAGCATCGAGTATAAAGTCCGTTACGAATGTTAAGACGGCAAACGGAATTAAAAGGGCAGAAAAGCGCTAAAGTCAGTTACCTTTTCCATTAACTTTACTTTAAAGTTTTAAAGATGATGGGAGGGAAAGTAATGCTTTTCGTTTCTAATTTTTTTTTAAATTGCTGGTAATTTAAAGTATCAGCGGTAGTGGTTTTGGTAATTTCGAAAATAATTCCTTGGAGAGTTTGAAGTGAAGCTGCAGATGCAGTCCAGCGTGTAGAAAAGGAACGATTAGATGCTCACTCCCTCACCCACATATAAACCACCACAAGGGAAAATTACAACTGAACACAATTTGAGAGTATTAGGAGCTCACTTGCCTGCTTATCACTTCATTAGCTCCACTGGGAAACGAGGAACCACTCGCTGCAGTTGAAGATGCGCCGCTTCCATGGAAACGTGTCGCCCAATCTTTTGATCAGTAGCCATAATGAGACCAAAGGAGAATCGCAATCTGTGCAGGTGCACTGAAAACGAACAATTCCAATTACAATTCCTCTTTCGAAATAACAAAACAGAAATAACGTTCTATTATTTCTCTTAATTTATTATATTAACTTATCAAGCGGTTTACAATGGAATGGAAAAAAGAAAATCATTTATCATTTTTAACCCCTTCAACAAAAATAAACCTATTCTTCACTAAAAGGCACTCAGAGAGCGAGCGAGGACTTCTCACTGCGCATGATTTATGGCGAAAATGTACTCACGTCTGGTTTAACTCGCACGTCGCAAAATGTTTGCCATCATTACAAAATGCGATAAGAAACGCCGATTCCCACACCCCTTTTCCCTAATAGCACCCTACAGTCCGCTTTCATTTTTTTTTTAAAAATGCGTAATTACTCCTTTCATTTTTCTAGATGCGATCGCCTATTAAAAGAAAAATCGCATCAAAGGAGGCAACAGAGGATTTTATCTCTTATTCGCATATTTTTCATTTCTCACGTTTGGTTGGGTGAATAACCTCATTTGCTGCCTACCAACTAGCTAATAAACGCATGTCTGCCGCACGTGGCGTGGCACCATATACAACGACCTATAATGGCTGTTTTCATTATTAGCACTAACTTGTCACCATTTAGCTGACACAGCACTGATTCTCCCGCTCCGCTTCGGTTCGTCTCTACCAAAGCCTTTCTACGTAATTATTTAATTTTTTTTTAGAAAAGTTTGTAAATGAGAAATGTTTAATTGAATTTCCAAGTTTCGATTTTGATGTATGTTTTTTTTTTTACGAGAGACTTTAAAGTAGGAGTTCGTAATAGATTCGAGGTATTGGGTGCAACTCATCCTTAACGCCGGCGCGGTAATGGCGAATCTGATAACGCTTGTCGCTCGCGCATCACCTATTGAATCCATATCACCTCCAACTGAGCACGAGTTTCGCCTGGAATACGAAAAATGTACATCCTACCGCTTCTCAGCTACCAATTCCGTTTTTCCATTTCTCACTTCGCATTAATCAAAAAAAATTTAATGAAAAATAAAACAGTCTTAAAGCACGTTATCTATTTCAAAACAATTGCAACAGGGTTTTTATTATCAGCACTATTAAAACTAGAAAAATAATAAAAATTTGGAATTCCCTGAAGAATTAATTAAAAATAATGATTAGCTAAAATAATTCTTCTAATCTCCCTGAAATTAAAGCAATTCATTTCAATTTTAGAAGAAAAAAAAATTAAATTAAATTTGTACAGAGGGAAAGTTGAGCCACTAAAAGCACCCCGTTTCCATTTCTCGCCACGTACGTCTGAGATTTTTCTAAAAACAACTTATATAAATTCGGTTTGTTTAAAAAGATAACGCACCAGGGGCATTTCCATGTTCCCATATGAGATTACATTTTCTCCGTCTTCTTGATGCTATTAGAAGTTTCACAGATGACATTAAGCTGACAGGCGCGCTGTTGTGTGTACATAAACTCGTGACTACGGGCTAATCCGGGACAAATGTCTACTTATTGAATGAGCACGTGGTTCCGTCTTGAGAAAAACAAAAACGAAGAAAGCACTAACGGCTTTTAGAGGGGGATTTTATGTTCCATTATAAAACTATGAACCCATTCCCCTGACAACCATTAACGATGACGCAAGAAAGACAGCGTTTGTATTTTTCAAACCCAACCGATCTGTTGCTGAGCGCACGTTTGCCTCAACGATTACATCTGTCAGAGGATATTTCGCTAGACGCGCACAAAGTCGTAGTCTGAGATTAAATTTTCGAAGGGGTGGCGCACAATGTAAATTTAATTTTCTTAAAGTTTGCCCACTTCCCTGCAGGGCTTCACAAGTCAGCGCTGAGCTAAGAAGAGCGTCGTCTTCTTTTTGACAGAGCTAAGTCGTATAGAAGTGAAGTAAGAAGATCGATTGATGGTTTTTAAATTCAATAGATTTTATAACTAATTCGCGTTAAAGCTTCACTCAGTTTCTTTCCTGCCCATTGGGATTTCATTTTTAAATTTTATTATAAAACTCTCTTTAGTTCCTTGCATTTCTGCTTTACCTTATTTACTTCCTCGACAAATACCTTCTACTTACGCTGTTTATGTGGCAGTGCCAAGAATCAACATTTAATTAAATAATAAATTTCGATTGAATGTCTTTCTTTATATGACAGTAACATTGCGACCCTTGCATCAAATAATCCGACGTTGACGTTGCAGAAATGTATTTAACTAACAAATAAACCGAATTTAAATATTGTTTTGCCAAATTCTCACGCTGCACTTTAACTGTGATTCATTTAAACTTGTACCTTGTACCTCAGGTAAAATGACAGTAATTACTCTCGGAGTAAGTGCATGAATGCGTCACAGCTGTTTTCTGGCGTTAGGAGATTGAATTAGCTTAAAATCTAAGAATGCACGAATTATGATTTCACCTTTATTTCCATTGTTTTCAATTTTGAAAAAAATAGCCGTCAAATTCAGCGTTCGCTGTTATTATTTTATAATTTTCCTCGTGTTATTAATTAATTAAATTCAGTTCGCAATTGGAACTTCGCACACAGTCACGACATTTTCGCCCTTTCTATGTGCAGTGCAGTAATGACACCGAATCGTCCGCTTGGGAGATGTTATACATCTCCCTCACACCTTCTTGAAGCTATACAATGAGCTCCAAATCTAATCAACGTATCTTCTGCTCTTGTTATAAGTGTTTTCGTCTCAAGAAAAGAAGAAAATGAAATTGTCTCCCGAATTTCAGTTCCAGATGTTAGTTTATTTCGAATACTATAAAAGTTGGACGATGTCTGCTTACCAATGCGTTTCCAAAGAGGAAAAGAAAGAGAGAAAAAAAATCTTCTCGCAAGTAACAAGTGTATACAACTTTAATTAACCTGGCTAAGACTCGAAACGGATTATTTTCCTTGGATCAACACTAACACTAACTGTATTTGCGACTAGCTGGTTTATTACATACAAATGTTCATTTCACATGTGCATGTGTATAAAGACGTCTCACAATCCAAGTGGAATTAATCCTCGCGCGCATGCTCAGTTCGTGCTGAAGAGCGAGGCGTGAAATGAAAGGAGGGGAAGAAACGAAAGCATGAAATGAGAGATCTTGTTCTTTCGCTTGACAAACCAAAGCTAAGTAACCTCTCAAAGCATCGACATGATTAATAAGGAAGATGCGGGAAAAATAATAAGAAAGTTACTCGAGAATCCGACATTCTGACAGATCGAATTACACTGGAAAACGTTACACGTCCGAGTTAATCAACCGTTATTTATTAGCGTGGATTCAAAATAATCGTTGCGTCGTTTCCTAGCTAATTAATTAAGTTAAATGAATCCATTTGCCAAGTCTATAAAAAATTAATCTTTCCCGCCATGTACGTCACCCCTCCCCTCGTGAGGCGCCTGCGCAAAGACTCCACCCGCGCGTTCATCTGAGCCGCTCGTGGAACCGGCGCTCAGTTGCTGGGTAGAACGCTAGCCGGACTAGATCGAACGTGATGAGATCGTGGTGACTTGAGAGAGGCAGAGGTGCATGCAGCTGTGGATTACCCCTTGCAGTACAATGGGTTCATCTGGTAAGTTTCGGATTTTGGCTTAATACTCGCACCAGAGATTGTTGCATTTATTTAACGCACGTATTAGACTAATTTATTATCGATTGTTAATTACTTCAAACTGCATGCATCATCACGTGAGAGCGGCATTAATTTCGACACAAAACTCGAGTTTATGCATGGAAATATATGAAAACAGGATTTCGGCTCATTTGCATCCATTCAAAAATTGTAAAGTATTTTAACTATTTCCCACGTTTAAATCGCTTTATGTTTATTTTTAAATTTGATAAGAATGTCCATTTTTATTGGGGCAAATTGGTTTAAGTCAGTGAGTGCGGAAATTGGGAAATTAACCTTGAAATTCGAAGGAAACTGGTTGGTGTAGGTGTATTTGATCCATTTTTACTGGTCGTAATGGTGATGATGATGTTCCTAGTGGCACCAGATGACAAATGACTAGTGATTCACCTTTCATTCAATGGTCACTTATCGGCAGGCGAAATCAGTCATGTGAAAAATACTCTGTTTGAGAGAAAAGCAATCTAACCCAATCCCGAGATTGCATCCGACCCACACAAATTTAACATAAATCGATCACAAAGAAAATTGGTTCGTAAAATGATTTTCGAAATGAAATTTGTATCCGAAAATTTATAAACAAGTGAAAAAGAAATAACTGCGGCGCACAAAAATGGAAAAACCTAACTAGATTACGTCAAACATTCGAACGGAGCGCTACATTCCAAAAAAGTTGTTTTCAGGCATTATTTTCTAAAAATAATCACAACAACGTTTGTATTGTTGTAAACAAGAGAAACTAAATACTGCACTCAATTTCCTGTATTTATTTGATCGGAAAATCAATGAAAATGAAAATTGAAGTTTCCAAGTTTATTTATACTTTGAAGAAATTGCTATATAAAGTGCTTGGTAACAGGCGAAATATATATAGTACGATATCAATACAAATTTATAAATTGCGTGTGCCAACTTGAGTGCAACCGCACATACAAAAAAAGAAACACTCGTATGACGACGATTAGCACAAATTTCAAAATCCTCGGCGAAAAATCTATTTAATGACTCAGAAAGAAGTGAAAAACCCATGTACATGCAATTCCCCGTTCTCACATTAAAACAAGAATAATATTCACTTAGTAAGGTAACTATGGTTAATACGATAACAATGAAATGTGTTCACGAATAATCAAAATATCGTAGAATAAAAACAAATATTTATCTATTTGATTATTACACGAATGCAAACATTCTTCCCTAGCGCACGAACTATAATTCAAACAAAACGTATTCCTGTTTACACTGGAGAAAAATTTAATTTCAACTTGGATTTGAGGGGAAAAATGTTATCAAAACACAAAAATCAAATTCTTAGATGGGGCTAAAGAACCCGAATCGATTTTCGCCTCTCACTGACATGACTTTTGCTCGTTTTACACAGCGCCAATCACCTTTTTTCAGCTTTTACACTCTAATTTTACCTTTATACCAAATCAATGGCGAGTTGAGCCAAACTAAGCCAATGTTTGCACAAGTCAATAATTTCTTGGAAAAAAATCCATGAAAATCGATTTTACCTCGGTATATTGTACTATCTTTTCGCTCAATTGCATATCTCAAATAATAAAACAAAAAAGGAGGAAAAAAATCGTTTGTAACTTAAGTACACCATTGCTGTGCGTGCTAAAAGCCCGAGTCAAAGACCCTTTTTTCAGACTCACCTGTTCATTTCTCCACCTACACCCACAGTCTAACCTTAGAAACCAGGGTTTATTGACCTCTGGAGACACAGCAAGTACTGACCAAATTAAAAAATAGTGCACTGCTTGAAAACACTCAAACATCTGATATCTAGACAAGTATAATTATGTAAAAACATGCACGCAATGACGGATGAATTGATTGATTAATCATCATTGTAATACGAAACAGGAAAGAGTTGGAATAAATTCATATTTTCCCCTTCCTGTAAAAACAATGGGAAAGCGGAAATGGAGGATCGACCTAATATGGCCTATTGTTTTCATCATCTCCAACTCGTAATAATGATATCGATTTTTTATTTTTAGTTTTCGAATTATTAAAAAAGGATAATAAAATAACGTGATGAAAACTCTTGAGTTGTGAGCGGTTTTTATTTTTTTTTGACTTTATTTAACTTAATTATAATATATTTCCCGTAGTCTTAACACGAGCCGCTTGTTGCTTCACGTTTGGCAATAAGTCGTAAACTCGAGCTACAGTACGTTACAAAAATATTGATGGCATTAAAACCGAGCGAGTGTATTAATATCAACGGAAATGACAAATAGAATTGAAGATTACCGCTTCATAAATTCCATTTGTCCATAAGCTTAACACCAATTCCACAACAGATTGAACAACACAGCGCATTAGTCAGCGAATGACACAAATGCTCAAACTAATGTTCCACTTAAGTGTAATGTTTGACAAAACGTTAACGAAGTTATCTTTAAATCCAATTTGAGCACTCGTTGCATAACGAGGAATCAACAAGATGACAACTTAAACCAATCGTACTTCAGGAATAGAGAAAATAATTTTTTCAAGTCGTCAAGTATTTATTTAAAATTTCAATGAAGGGAAAGTTAAACCTTTGTGAAAATAATGAAACTTGGTCTGAAGGAACGCATTCTCGAAGGAAAAAAAAAACCGGTTGATTTGAGAAAAATCTCGTTTGATTCGTAAGTTTCGGAAAGTTTGAATTGCCCACTAGAGCAATAAAACGAATCTGTAGAATAGAGAAGAAAGGAAAAAAACTCAGTCCATGAATCAAGATTACTTTTGAAAACCGATTGATGCAAATACCGCAAGTTATCAACGGGAACTTCCTACCTATATTCTGTAAAAATGAAATATCTAGGGAGATAACATTTTCAGCTACTTTTAAGATTTCAAGTTTGCGGAAATGATTTAAGGAGAAAAGCAGTGACGCAGGAAGAAATTTCCCAACATTTTAAAGTAAACACACCGCCTTATTCATCAAATATTGATGTTAATTCATTTTTTTCATTTTCATTTTATATTTCAAAGAAAGTTACACCGCAGTCACCTTTAATTTTAAATAAACTTGCATTTTTCACTTGTAAAAATGCAATAAATAAGATAAAAGCGAATTTAAATAAGCTATTTCAACCGATAACAAGTTAAGTCTAAATCAGTTTAGTATAGTAGCTGTTCAAATATTGATGTGAAAACGAAGAAAGCCTCCGATTTTCACGGAACCTCACCCTTTTCTGGAAAAAAAAAGTGGGGAGGAGAAAAAACAAACTTATATTGGGCTTTCTGCCAATATTTGAATGTAGAAGTTATTGTTTTGTCAATAGAATAATGGAAACCCAACTTTGCTCTTATCATGGCAAAGGAACTTGTCATTAGTTACATAAAACAAATGAATTAAAACTCAACTACGATTAAAAATATGTTCAATATTCTCCGATTAAAAATTCTAATAATTACAAGTTTTGCGCAATACTTTTCATAATGAAAACTCATTACCAACTCTCAGCAAAGAATTAATTAAATCATAAAATTTTTAATACAACTTTTCTCGATATAAAAGGAAAATTGAGTGGCATTTGCTAAATCTAGGCGGGGTTAAGTCTCAAGGGGCATGGTTTTTATAGCACTTTCATCCAACATCAGTCAAGTGTCAAAACGAAAGCGATACAGTGTAACAATAAATGCACTTTGGCACTGTTGGATAAACTAAAAAATATTTTTTGACAGCCACGACTTTATAAAACACGAAAGTATTGTATATTTGATCGTTTGACCAAAACGAGATTTTTTTCCCTTATTTTTAAAGATAAAAAGAGAAATAGGAAATTATAAATCTTTGATTTGCTTTTAATACAAAATTAATAATTCATTAGGCAATGCCGTGGTTTTCTTTTATGATAGTCGTTTGTTATCAGAGAAAAATCGATATCGGAATACCTGAAACTATGAGTGAGTTATTATAACAGATCAATGTTCCACGCCCTGCACATCATGTTGTATCTATTTTTAAACAGACAGTCAATCAACCGAATGGTGAAGTGAGTAATAGAATTGGAAAGAGGGGAAAATACGGATTATACAGTAAATACACAGAAAAGCTAAGACATTTACATCGCTCGATTACTAGATAGTATATTTCCTTTGACCAACGAAATCCAATAGGGAATTCAGAGAATAACAGTCCACAGATTCATGAAAGTTCGATTTCTTTATAGCAAGATGGCTGACTTGCCGGATATTATTTTATCTATAGATTTCCAGTTAATCGTGATTTTTTTT
>JAQIXT010001327.1:0-16671 GCA_034700445.1 Stenotaenia linearis | reverse complement strand
GTGCTCTCGGCGTTGCTGCCTGGTGAGCCGCCGTAGTCGTTCTTGGTGTTCGAGGGGCGGCGGTTGTTCATGTCGTCAGGGTAGACGGAAACAATAGGCCGTTCGGTCTTAACAAACACGATGGGCGGCAGTGAGGTGGGGGGAAAAGGCGTGAAAAAGTCGCCCGTTTTATCCGGAGAAGCCCTCGTAGTCGGTTCGGGCAGATGAGTGATGGGAGGCTGCGTGGGCCTTTGGAGAGTCGGTGTGTGTGCGTAGATCGGAGCTCGAGTCGTCGTGGAGGTGACCACAACTGTCGAAGGGAAGAATATATCGTCTGGGGTTACTTTTGGAAGGACTCCGCCCAGTTCACCCGAGCCGGAGCCCTGTTCACAATCTTCGTCGTCATCCTCACAGTGCTTGCCTGATCCCTCCGAAGGTCGTTTTCTCGGACTAGGAGTTGTGGTGGTTTTTCGAGGTTTTGGAGTGGTAGTAGGAATGAACACCGGGGTTATCAGATCATCGCCTGCAGCAAAGACCACACAAAGCAGAACAGAATACAGTATACCATATACATTTTCGAAATAAATCAAATCTTGCATCGGTTGCTCCAAACAGTGTCAAGTGCCCTTTAATTAAAACGAAAAAATGTCATGCTGCAAGGCACAATACAAGTGAAGTCAAGTGTTTATTCAAAATTTCTTGTGCAAATCACGTTGTGTAGGTTTTTGCTAAGGGAATGACCATTCAGTTGAGCAAAAGAATTTAACTTATTTCTTTAATTCAACAAGCCAATCGAACATTGATAGTGACAAGTTACAGTGATTTGGGTGATGGAGGGATTTGTGTAGAGGATTTTGAAGGGATCGTGCAAGCACTCTACATTCAAAATGGTGAGACAAAAACATTAGATTCATAGCTGAAAATCCTTTTGTAAAAAAATATACCGTTATCTCATGCTTTAAGTAAACCAAACAAATAAAAATGAAAAAGCTAAAACTAAACTTTCATAATCTAATACACATTAATAAACTGTGCATGCAAACACGTTGCATAGTTACCCGAACCGGTATCCAACGTTGTGGCACAATCTTCGTCGTCGTCGGCTCCACAACCTGAGCCGGAAAAAACGATGTCGTCAGTGTCAGTCCCACCCGTGGCTGTCGTCTAAATTCAAATAAAAACTAAATTAATAGAATGTAAATAACATTGGGAAAAAAATTGAGATTTATAGATCGGAAAACTTGATTAAAATAATTATAAAAGTGCTACTTTAATTCATATTTATCATTTTGTTATTCGTTTACTTCATATTTATCAATAATAAAGTTTTGTAAATTTATTCTCTACAAATCTCTTAACTTTTTCCAGCGTAACGCATTTCTGGAATTACCTGTTGCATTCGGGAGATTGGCGTCTCACCCTTGATCCGCCCCGACGGACGAGTAGGACGCATATTCCCACCGACTACTATGGGTAGGGATAACAAGAGAGATACATCGCCTTGAATAGTGATCCTTGGATCGCGCTCGGACGCGAAATCCAAGACGCGCAATCCGTTAAACACAAGTCCTGAGATAATGCCTCCAAAAGGCTGTTCGATCGTTCTTTTTATGGAGTTAAGTCGTCCACCAACTTGGATTCGTGACTGACTATTGAACACTATTAATTGCTTTCCTATTTAAGAAGAAAAAAAAAGAAAGTTAGCAGTTTATTAAATTTAAAATAAATCCAAGTAATTAACCTCCTGGTTGCCTAATTTGAACATTATAATCGTCTAACTGAAAGGTGGAGTTAGCTCCGGAGCGAGTAAAGCGTATAACATGATATTGGCCATCGTTAACTTTAGTGGCCATTTCTCCAATTGGATGGTCTTCAGTGCCCATGTTGTACATCATTATGATATTGCCATTCACCTGCAAATTTAATTCAATATTTTATTTTTTTTTAAATTATTTTTCACCACCGTTGAAATTTCATTGATCCTATTGTAAACCCACAATTCCAAGTTCCATAAAATCGTTGGTGTTGCTGCTGTCAATGCGCACTAATGTTGCTTTATCTTTTTTTGTGATGAAGCCTAATGCCAGCAAATCGGCTTTGGTATCGGGTCGCTTTTCCAATGGAAAAGTGAATGTGATGACACCGTGGTCGGGTTCGAATTCATACGCTGAACTTTCTACAAAATCACGAATCAATACGAAAACAGATGTAAACGATGTATTGTTGCGAGAATTCATATAGAAACTCACCGTCAGAACACGTAGGCCCCGTGAAAGACGTCATGTCGCAATCGCAAGTGTAACTATTCCATTGCTGAATGCAAACTCCTCTATTTGCGCATGCGTGGGGACTACACTTTGTACTCGGACCTGTTACAACATAAATTAAGGGGAAAAAATTGTAAAATATACCTAATTACTCGTTCTGGTTAATAATAATTCTTTTTGCTTTAAACTTCACACAGAAATTTGAAACAAGCAACGATGATGTAAAACAGGAACGGACTAAAGCTTTACATTATAAAAACAACGGAAAAAAGTATCCTCGCTTTTTGTATAATATTAATCTCGGAGAAAATTAAATTTACTTCACTTGAATTAATTACACGATCATTAATCTTTTTTATAATGAGAATTAAAACACTAAATCCAAGAAAACTTTAATATTAAAGCAGACAAATTTAGAAAGATGTGTGTGTCACCCATAAAACCCTCATACAAAGAAAAATAAAGAAAATAAAATTATATGTAAAACTTTAGTTAGATTGTTTTTATGTGGTTTATATTTGGCATAACTATTTACTAACAGAACAGTAGAGCAAACCACAAGTTTTGGACATTTGATCGAACTGCAAACAAGGTGGGAAGGAAAGATAGAGGGCATCAGTGGGTTGAAGATTGTGTACCATCACATCCGGCAACTACACTCGTGCTGGGGATGAGTGCATCCCTCGTGGGATCGGGTGTTTCTCCGTTTAAATCCAAAGATGCCAAACATCCTTCGAATCCGTGTTTGGATTGCACCATTTTTGGAAGAGTCGTGTACATAGATTTGGGCACACCGCCCACGTATAAAACGCCGTCTAAATCCAAATGTATGTTGTTTCCTGCCGACGTCACTGTGGCTATCATATCGTCCACCATTAGCGTGTGTTGTCGAGGGGTCGGCCGACCGATTGTCACCGCATGCCACCGGTTATCATTGAGCGTGTTGCGCGTGTTGGAACGCACACGCCACGGCCGATCACCGAGATTGAACAAATAATGAAGATGTCCATTCACTAATTCGATGGCAACAAAATCCTGGCCTTTGCCAACATTGTACAAAATGAGCCCGTTCGGTTCTAAAGTCTTGAACTGGAAGTATAAGTTCATCGTCGAGTAGGCCTTCAGTTGCGACAGGCCCACGAAAGTATGTTTTGACTTGAAGGTCACTGGATGGTGCACTACGAGTTCCTTCTTCCCAAATTTTGCTGTCACCTCCATGTTGGCCACTTGCCCAGTGCGAGCCGTATCAAAGAAGCGGTCTCCATTAAAGACGAGCTGCTGCATGTGACCAACAAAATTTGGGGTCTCACGGCCGCCACCGGCGCCGGTAGTCGGTTGTTGAGGGGCAGGGGGACCAAGGCCGCTAACAGCACCAATGTGCATTGTCCGAAACTCAAGGGTTGTGTGCTTACCTGAGACTTCGTCTGCAAAAGGGAAAAGATAAGAGCCAATCAGAAAAACGGCAGGCTTCGCTTTCACAAAAAACAAAACAAAAAAAAAACATATCGGTCGGTAAGTAAGGATTTATTTCTAAAAAAAATAATAATTTTCCTTATTTTTTTTTCTAAGTTTTTTTTTTAAAAATATTAAATATAGTAAAAGGCTCAGGTATGGTTCCCTTTACTTTCGATGTTGCGGACAGTGCTCACCAGTGCTTTGCCACTCTTTGCCCACTATCTTCCCTTTTTATTTTATAAATTTTTAAGAAAACAATAAAATAAAATATAAAAATAAACAGCAGAGCTCACAAGGAAGCACTGTTGCATTAACCCACCATTTTGCGTCAATTTTTAGAAATTTAAAAAATTTTTAATATCAACTTTATTTAATAAAACATATTTAAAAAATAAAAAAAAATATAACGTTACAAATTTCCCTTTTAATCGTAATTTTGTATTAGGTTCTTCGTTCTGAAGTCCTTGTTGAACTCTCCATTATGTCCAGATGTTTCTTCCATCATGCTCTTAGGCAAACTCTTTTCTTAAAGACTAAGTTTAATATACTCGTTTATGTAGTGTTATACTACACATTAAGATGAATCCTTTTAGGCCTTATAGAAGCTAACGAGGGGAAAAGGGAAGGTTATACTAAAGGACTCAGGTCATTTACCTAAAACAGCTGGTTCATCATCCACCTTGAGTTCAACGCTGCGTCCCCTGCGTGACATGCGCAGTGTGTGCCACTGGTTGTCATTTAGTCCACTTCCCGCGTGCATTATCTTGAAATAAATGAAAGAAAATCCCTTTACACACCCTTAATGAGTGAATTTTGTTAAAAGAAAAAAGATTTGTGCGTGTGGGCAAAGTTAAAATAACGTATCCACTTGAAAGAAGCTTTCCCCGGCTTAATAAAGACATCCTCAATCTGCTCTCAATAGACTATCAGCTTACTGAGGCTGTTCTGGTGTGAGAAATTTCTCGCACATCAACTGGCAAAAAGGAGGTTGAGAAAATTATTTTCTGATGTATCAGTTCCCTCCTGTGCCGTGTAATGATTTCAAAGAGAGTGAGAACGGTAAAGGGGAAATGAAATGAAAAGTGCAAAATGCCTTGTATGCAACGGAAATGAGTTTCTTCAATTAATTTTCACATTGCACACTTGAATTCAAAACTTTTTTTTTCACCCTTCAAATCTTCTCATTTTCACATTCTTGTTAAATTAAAATTACGACCTGCGTAAGGGGAATAATGATGAATAAAAGGGCAAAATTCAAAACTTACTTTTTCTTTATCGCCGAGATGAATGGCCAATTTAACGCGTCCGAGTTCCATGGCCACCTCGAGTCGGTCGGTTGTTTTTTCGGTAGTGGAAGCGAGTAAAAGACCGCTCGGGCGAGTCGTACGAAACCGCAGAACCAAGTCTTCAGCTTGAGTGTGAGATTCGTCGGGTAAAGATATTCGGAGATATTGGTCGCCGTTGAAATTCAGAGTAGTTGCGTCTGAAAATAGGAGGAAATCACACAAATGGAGATTCATACCTGACTGCAATTTAAACGTGAACGTTTTCCCATTTTTCAACACTCGAATAGAGATCGCCTTTAAGGAAAACTTTAGTTTTAGCACTATACAAGCTCATTTTCGTCCTGACATACCAGATGAAAACAAATAGCTACTCTTATTCCAAGCATTGCAATCTAAAACAAGAACTGCATTCAAATGTCGAGATTTGTTCTTGTTCTTTAGTTCACTGCTCACGACCGTACATCGAGTTATTAAAAAAACACTACTTTCTAATCTTCCATTACTAAGAACGAAAGGAAAAAAATCCTCAGGTTGTTTTGATAAGGGAAAATTGTCGAATAGAGACAATGTGTGTTTGTCAATGATGAAACAAATTGGAAAATCTAAACGAAATTCAATTTGCGAAACTAAGGTAGTGAATTAGCATTAAAGGCGTTGGGAGACGAAACACGTGGACGTGATGTCAACTCTTTAAACAGACCGAGTTCGGCTAATTAGGCCAGCAAAGCAAGTGATTTCGCCTCGTGACCCCATGGGAAAGCTAACTGAATAAATGAATGTGCCGTTCCCGTTACCGTAGCAACGTGTGAGAGCATTCGTCATGTGTAACTAGTTGAATAAACATAATAAAATGTGCACATTAACTTCAAAACCTCAACCACTTTCATAATTTATATTAAACTATTAATTATGTATTTCAATTGTAATAATTAATGTAAATTAAATAGCACGGAACAAAAAATGCTGAATAATTATTTTTAAAAAATCAAACATCAAAAAATTAAAAAAAATACATAAATATTCGTCAACCTATAACCAAAATACCTTTAAAATGTGTTGCAGAATACTTTTGTAATTAACAATGCATTGTAAAGACATTTAAAAACATTTCCAATACATTTAAATGCTTTTAACTACATTTCTACTCCATAATAGGAATTTTAAAACAACAAATAATTACAAACCAATAGGATTAAGAAAAGAAAGAATGAAAGAGAAGGAAGGAAATGCTTGCCACTGCTACTTTTCACACGATTGCATTACATTTCTAATTGCAATGCTTTCTCCTCGCCTTTTACTCAAACACATTACCGAAGGGCAGTAGGCCTAGAAGACACAATATTCTCTCTCTTGTTGATAAGAGAATGGTCGGTGAAAGAGTACTCCAATAGCTGTTACGTCCACCGCAAAGGACCCTTTATATACAGAAATGCGCTTCTCTTTCCAACTACCGGGGACAAAATAAGTGCGTTCTTTTGGGACGAATGAGGGGAGGCGAGCTCGCGTCTAACTCAATACTCATTAAGGTGTGTCTCGTGTGCAGCCAAAACGTGAATTGCGATTCTAAAACCCAAATCGACAACAAAAGAGCTTTTCGTTCCTTTTCGCTTGCATAGCATATTTTTTTTCCTTTTATCCTTTCTGAAATTGAAGCCTCGTTTTTTCCACTAATTCCGCCATCAATAACGACAAAGAACTTATCTCTAAACATTGCTACTCGTGTTTTAAGATCTTCTTCCGCTTTCCTTTTTTGTTTTCTCTTTTAATCATTCTTCATTGTAATTGGGTCAATGGAAAAAGATAAGCGCCATAAACGAGTGTATAATAAAATGATTTAAACCTTTGAGCACGAGTTCAATCCATTACAAATGCAGAGCCAATTTTATCTTTATTGTGCGGCCAACTGATAATCCTGCTGGACTGAACGCAGTCCGGAGATTAAGAAGCATATTTCACGCAATACAATGCCAAGACCACTAACAATTCCGTCATTGTCACGTTGACATGACGCGGCAAATCGCATTGGAGTTCTGTTTGCCGAGCCATTAGTGGTTGTTATGGCGAAATAAATCCTATTTATCTCTAGCTATGCAAACGTTGTCTTATAATTCCGAACCAAAAATCAACTCGCTTCTTCAAAGCCTAAAAGTCAGACAAAACGAAAATAAAAAATAAAATAAAAAACACAAAATTGACAATCCGTCAAAATGATGGACGACCACTTTCACGTTTCAAGTGCCATGTAATTTTCTTGCCCATCATTTATCATCAAGTGTTTTTTTTTATCAAAATGATTATTAATACTTTTTTTATTTTTCCCTTTTTTACTTTACCTTTTCCACAAGTGGGTCCGACGAAGCCCGTTGCCGAGCAGTCGCAGATGAAGCGATTCCATCCTTCGGAGCAGACTCCGCCGTTCATGCACGGCTGACTGTCGCATTGCGGTGGCAGTGTGTGGCACGCGGGCCGAATACTCCCCGAATCCTGTTTCTTAGCATACGTGGCAATATCGACGGCATTACCGTTCACTACCAGATCCCGCATGCAGCCCACGTAACCATAACGCAGAGTTCCTGTCCACAGTTCGACGGGCACGACAATGGCATCCAAACTAGTGCCCACACCGCCGACGAAAAGAGCACCTTCCAAGTCCAGTTGATTAGATTCTCCTAGAATTTGAAATCATAAATTTTCTAACAATTTTTTTTAAAGTAAAAAAATTTTTATTATAAAAATTGCCTGGCGTCACGAAATCTGCGGCTGATTCGTCGACCGTGACCCTTGCCGTTTGACCAGAACGGCGCAAAGTGATGGCATGCCAATGCCCGTCGTCCACGCGTCGGTTGCTCGCCTTCACTTTGACTGCACCTGAGCCCAAGTTGAGTAGCAAATAAATATGTCCGTCCATCATTTCGAAGGCGAAAAAATCGCCGCCTGCCGTCGTGGCGCCGCTGTTGTACATTAGTAAACCGTTCGGCTCGTTCGTACGGATCTTGAAACTGATGCTGCCACTTCGAGTTCCTTCCCAACTTGGGAGAATCTAAAGGAAGAGAAACATTCACACAACAAATACATACGAAGCGGCAAAAACTACGACACAGTATTTGATATTATAAGCTTAATTATAATCATTGACATTTTTAATGAGAAACAAAGAAACGTAAAATATAATTATGAAAACTATTAAGCACCAACTGCTGTGATCACTGCCATTTCACGTGCTGAATTGCAGAAAAAGCAAATAAAGAGGGAGAAAGGGGGTAAAAAAGAAGAGGAAAAGTGCAAACATTCGACTCGAGCAAATAATTCAAAGTTTGGTAATTTGTTTGGCTCAAAAATGAAAATTTTTAACAATATTTATAAGCTTTTAACAGTGATATTTCAAGAGCCAAGACCTTATTAAGAAGTGTGTCGAAAACACTTTTCATTTCAAGAGACACGCGTAATATACAGATTTTAATTTTCGGTTAACGTTATAAGAAAAAGGCAAAGAGCCAACATAAATCGAATAGGCCTACCTACTAATGAAAATTTTGTAAAGATTTACTTCATTTTACGTTTAATATTAAAAACAAAAACGAAAACAAGTAAAGATTGGAGTATAAAGTTATAAAATACATATATAATATATACATTCCCAGGGGCAGAATTCAGTACCTACCAAGAAAGAATCCATGGTAGTAAAGGTAATAGGGTCCTCACGGCTACCTGATTCCTAAGTGCCAGACAAAAGAGTGCCATTTTTATTGCTTACTACACACTACTCACGGTTAATAGGGAAAGTGAAAGTGAAGATAAAGTGTATACTGTGCGTTTATAAATTAAATTTCATGAAAACCAAATGAAAGAAATTTTTTTTAAATCTGAAAAATTGTAAAAATGTTCATGAATAAAAAAAATCATCATTAAAAAGGAATAAAAATCGTTGCCAAACATACTGAAGCAGTTGAGAAATTTTGTGTAAATAATATAAAACAAGATCTAGCAGCAAGCCTTTGGCAGTTGAAAAAAGTGCATTTATTTTTAAAATAAAAAAGAAATGGAATGATATGTACACAATTACTAGTCCATGTATACAGTGATCTGTAATCATACACGAATGTACGCACATGTAAGATGTTATTTTGAATTAATATTATTGCTGTAATGCCTTGATAAAGGCTTTAATGCTCGACGAGAGGTCTCAATTGTCTTTTTGTTTTGTATAAAACAAAAAGAAAAATGACTGTTCCTTTCTAACCCCCCCGTTAACTATTGCGCAAGCCCAGTGCGAAACGATCGATAGTTCGCGACCTTTTCTTCACAGTTAGCAATTAGCAGCAGGTGAGCGCAGGGCAATGCCGAAAGTTGTTTCAGCCTCAACGACACTACCATTTCCCAGCGGCCATAGTTTCGCGTGACCGTGTGTTTTTGATCATAACAACTTTTGTCGGGGTCGTCTCATTAAAAGCCCCGAAAACACGACACCAGTTGTTTACGATCAATATCACGTGCGAGATAGTTGAAACTGTTGCGAGGTCGAAATTATTGGTGACTCTTCACCCGTGTGTTGGTATGTTCAAAATGAAATTGTAATATTTACCAAGAAGGATTCCTTGTTGGTGAAAGTGATTGGATCAGCCGCTTCTACTTCTTGACACATGAACTGGATGTTGCCATGGACGTTGATGAGCTTATTGCCAAGACGGCCCAGTTCGATCAAGTTCAAATTAAGGGTGTCGGCAGTAAATTCAACCTGTGGACCGTACAAACGAAAACTTTACATCAAAGACACCGAAACTTAATTAAATAACTCTCTTCTGTTATTCAAAGAGTACCGATGAGATACTACGAGTATTTGGTTATCAGCCAATCACCGAGTTCAAGATAACATTTCCAGCTTTAACTTAGCAAAATAGTATTAAAATGATAAGAGTTTACTTTAAAAAAAAACTATTTCCTAGTCAAACACGAGCCTGCATGATAGTTAAATTAAATGAACTCGTTTTCAATTGCTTTCTGCCCACTGAGAATTAAACCAATTTCATATTTCTCAGGTAATGAGCATGTGAGAAAAGTAATCTTTGATCGTTTCTTTATACACACGAATGGAATCAACAGATGTTGTACGAGAGACTCAATTCTCAGATGAATCGTGTCTGACAACCGTGATGAATTGCAGAATTTAACACCGAAATAAAAAAACGAAATAACCAATTGCAACGCATTAAGCATCACCAAATTGGTCGAAAACTTTTTAAAAAATCTCTCGAAACTTTACAACTAAATTGAGAAAAAAAATATACAAACCTTTCTTAAACAACCAACAAAGTTGCTCCTAATTCGAGATCCTTGTAAGCCTTCGGTGTTGTCGCTACCTCCAACGTAAACTGCACTGCTAGATAACATAGTAAATGGCCCTGCAGTTGTTCCTCTTTCAGTGTAAACTCCATCAACGGTGATGAAAAACTGATAAAACATTAAAAAACTATAAATAAATTCCTCATCAACAACACCTTCAACAAACAAAACAACTTTAACCTCAAACTACAATTCAAAACAATAGAAACTTTTTCAAATGCATTTCTCAACTCTTTGCTATTCACAAGGTACCTACAAGCCTTTGAAATTTCCACGTCAATTCTTCTCGACTGAGGAATAAGAGGAAAGGTCACATTTTTATGGCACGTGCGAGTACTTATTTGAGCTGAATGAGAAAGACGCCAATATAAGTCCACTCCAGTCATTGGTCCATCTGGCTGTATTCCCCACGCAGCACTATTATTACAGGGTGCCTAAGGTCAGTTAGTGCTAACAAGCATGTACATTTGACACGTTTCTGTAAGATGGCTGCAAATGTAGAGATCGTAGAAGTAGTTTGCACTATATTCGATAGCAAAGAATATTGCTTTCAACTGAAACGCCAATTCTCCATTTATCTAGCTCGGTCTTTGTATCCTTTACACAATGACGAGTGTAAAAGCACAGGTTCAAAAAGTATGCAATCACTGCAAGTTATATTACCACTAAACAAAAAAACAGAGATGATAGAATCTTTAGCTTTAAAATGAAAAAAGAAACTCAGATCAAACTTGATTAAGCAAAATACAACAAAATTGAAAAAGCAATGCTATCTACTGAGTTTGTAAAGTAATGATCAACTTGTAGTGTTACTAGTTGGTTTTTAGAAATAAAGTAGTTTATACTCGCTGTAATGCATATATTTTCACGTTAATCTAACGTCTTTGTTCGCGTATAATGTGTAGCAGTTGAAACTCGTTCCAACTTTTGCACAAAAGTATAAATCTGCAGTTTAGTAATCCCCGCATTTATTTACAGGTTGACTTATATTGTTGGAAATGCAAAATAGAAACCTTGGTGATACTAATCTCACTTAACACCTGATTTACATCTTATTTTTTTGAAAGTACGCCATAATAATCACTGCAACTTTAATAAACTCATTAGCGTTCAATGAATTTCAATTTAAGCACCAGTTTAGTGCTTTTCTAATAACCGGAAATGACCAATAAAAACAAAAACACGCGACATCACTTTATATTTTTAAAGCGATCATTATTCCAACTTTAAGACTATCTATTGCGGAAATGCAGAAAAAACCGGATAATGTCGATGCAAGGTATTATTTGCCGTTATTTACATTGAACGGTTTTCAAAATCCAGCAATGCCAATCATTCGGCGATTGGCAAAGAAAGAAAAAGAGAAAATAAAAAGGAGGAACGACTGGCACGTCGCCAACTCCAGATTTCACTCGTTATTTGCCGCCGAGGCAAATGAGTGCTCAGAGGGCGATGCTCTTTCTCCGTTGCCAACCTGAAGATTCCAAAGTGCCCTCCAAAACCATGTTTTCACTGCATCATGAAAATAAATGGCCACAATAAATGAGGCTAATGTCAGCCAGAGTGATCCATCACGCAGCAAAAACAAACAAAATCCTGACACCGTGCCCCTACTAATCCCCAGTTCAAATTTGAAAACATATTCCTCTACTTTAATCGCTGGTGAATCTCATCAATAAGTATCCAGCAGTTCCATCTTGTCATGCGCAAAGGCAAGCGACTCGAGTCGTATGAAAATACCTGCGTGGGCGCGTGCTGCAATGCCAAATTAATATCCCCCAACAACTAGAGAAAAGGAAAAGGTGGCACGCACGTATATCTGCAGGGGTTGACAAAGGGAGCACAGAAAGGGTTCAACTAAAGGTCGTGTTCAAATCTGTTGACGTCGACCTAACACGAGTGTTGCGGACGTGACTTTACCACCATCTTTTCTGCGTTTCTTCGTTTGCAATTACCTCGCTGCAAACCGTGGTCAGCAGAAGAGCACAAAGGGCAACGGTGATAAGACGCCATTTTTCTTTTTTACCTTTTTGTATTACAAAATCTGTGACAAACAAAAGAATGAAAATAATAAAGGGGAAATGAGATTGTTATCGGTCCACTGAAAACTTAAAACACAGCTGACGACTCCCGTGGGCCTCACCGAGCGGAGACATTGGGCACCAGCAGGCAAAGCCACTTTGCCTTTGGTGTCAATAGCTGGTGCCAGAAGACATTTAATACCAGCCAACACAGAGTGTGAGTAGCAGATGTGAAAAAGGGCCCGGCACACATACATATACATACATACATATAAAAGTCTGCACCGATTAATGCAAGAAACTTTCTGCGAATATGAAATTTCGAATGGAACATGTGTTTTATACGTGTTGGAACGGCGTCGAGAGATGGAAAAAATGGTACAAGTAAAGCCATTCATTTTGCCATCGTAAAGTTCTGAACATGGTCCAAATGACGCCCGTCACAGCTCGCTCTTTCGTGGCTGACAACTTTTTAAAAACTTTCGCTTTTCTTTAATTACTTGCGACTTTTGTTTCAAATTTAATTCCTCTATCAGCACCGGTTCGGTTAAAGTCAAATTAAAAATTTTCAAGTCGATTATTTTATCAATCCTATTTTTAATTGTATTTTTTTAATTCCAACCAAACTTTTTCATTAAAGCGATAGGAGACCTGCCATGTTGGATTTTTTACCCATAGGAACAAATATTAACTCAATTCTTATAGTTTGTTACATGGTAATTCATAAAGAAATGAATTTTAAATAAATTCAACTTTTTCTAGTTTGAATATCAGTTTTGTAAAACAGTTCCAGAAAAAGTTGCAAAACAAGCATTTCAAATTTTATACTTTATTTATTTTAAAAAATATATAAAAAATTCAAACTGTACTCGAATATATTTTTAACTTAAATTAATAAAAAAATCCAACATAGAGTTCCCCATTTCAATCTTTTAATTTTGGCGAGAAGTTGCCAACTATTTACCAGCCTCTAGAGTTACAGTAATTTGACAGATGTTAACGCACATAACTACAATCTCACTGCCATTGTCGCGAGGAAATTAAGTCGTAGGTGACCACGTAATGTTTTCCTGACCTCTCATAACGAGTACATCAAAATTTAAAAAAACAATGTTATTAACAAAAAAAATTGCGCTAATTCTTTAAGTAACCAACACGAGGATTTAGGTTGAGCCTTAACAGCTTAAAAGCTTACAAGCTGTTACCAAACAAGTTTTTTGAGGGGGGAGGAAGCAAATGTTAATTACTCTTGAATTTTTAGAAACTTTAATAGTTCTCCTAAAGGCAAGCGTATATTTCATTTAAAAGTGTGTTTTAATATTTACATCGTACAGGATAAACCTCATTTCATGCATAAATTATTAATTTTTTTCTTGAATCGTCGGTTAGCAGCTATCATGCTACTTTTTCCAACCGGGTTAACGTGGATATATTAAAGAACTTCCCTCTAGGAAATGAAATTCATTTTTCTCGGGAGGTTTTTGATCTTCTAAAATTATTAAACATTTTAATTATATTACTTCTATTGTTTGATTTGTTAATTTTAATTCATTTGTTGACAAAATATTTTCAAATTATAATTTAAAAAAAAAATAATTATCTTTAAGCCCAGATTGAAAAAAGACTTTACGTAATAAAAAATTCAAACCAGCTCTGCAAATTAACGAACCAATTCCATTCTTGAATAACAAACGCGAAAACTTTAACTTATTAAATTGCGAGTAACTGTAACATTCATTATAATGACATACTTCTTTCAGTTTAATTCTTCAAAAACTGATGTGTACATAATTTATTAGTTTCCAGGAAAAATCCACTCGAATTTAGTTGCTCGTGGTGATTTTTTTTCTTTCGTGTGTTTACTCAAAATTCAATCTTACTAAAGCACACTTACTGCGGGGGATTCAGCAAAGCAGCGTCCGTCTCAACAAATTATTTTTCTTTTCCCTTTTCCATTCTTTCCTTCCACTCTTACATTCCACCATTTCACTTTCTCCATCTCCCATTTCATCCCATTTCATTCCATACATTTTTTCCATCTCCTCTTGCGTGCATCCTTATCCCATCTTCTCCTTTCTGTACACCCACAAAGTGAATTCTATGCTTTAGGGAATGAAGGAACTCATTAGAAATTAAAGGGGCATCATGCAACTCCTAACTCAAAAATATCCAGTCGAAAACGCATTATTTTTCATGTCAGTTTCTACGTTTCTCCAGAACGTAACCGAGAAAATATAAAGATTTATGGAATTTTCGGTTTTTGGCTATTCCTCTTATACCTCTTTTACCATTAGAATCCTCCAATTTATTCTTCCATCTGTGTATCCCCGCCATTTTTTTCATTCTATTCCAGCAGCTCCACCCTGAACCCATCAGAATGAAAAAATCCTACAGATGTACGCCCTAAGAAATGAGATTTATATGTAAATCAGCTGCAATCTCCTTTGCTTTTAACTTTTTTTTTAATTGGGCAAAAGCAGCTCTTAGGAAAATTAAAGATACAGATGGCGGAGCAAATGTTGAGAAATGAAAAGAAAATAAGAACAAGAGTGCAAAACTGTGATGAAATTGTCGATTTTTAAAAAAAATATTTTAAAATTTTTTTTAAAAAAAATTAAAAAATGCTACACTTACATGACAAAAGCTGTTGGCTGCAGAAATCTACGAAAAAGAGGAAAAAAATGTTAATTTTCTTCGAATGGGTAATTTTGTACACAAACTTAATACGTAATTGACACTTTCTTTTTCATCAATGTTTTAAAGTTTGTTGATGGAAATGTACAAAGCGGTGTAATTTGATTACAACTTTCAACTTAAAGTTGAAAAAAGATAAAAATTTATGAGTCAAAATAATGTTTAATGTAAATATGATATCAAAAATGGATAACGCAGGCCCTGTTAAATGACAAGACACGGCTATTTATTTTAATAATGTAAACATTGAACGAAAATAAATTGCTTCGCACTTGTTTGTCTTTGTCTTGACTTCCATCAGCAACTTCACTTCAGGCCACTGTCTTGTAACAGTAGTCAGAGGTAGAAAATTAACGATTATTATAAACAACAAGATCAAATAAATTTATTTATTTGTTTTAACTTTGGTCCAGTCTCCAAACAAAAATTCGTCAGAGTAATCAGTTGTCAGTGATGTCGTTTTAAAGAGCGAGATTTATGAGGACGTGTCATGACCTTTTCAACTTTTTTTTTATCAATCATTCAGTGAAAAGATTAAAAAGAAAGGAGAAATTAATTGATCTCTCACACCGTCAGCTACGGCCCGAAACTGGCAAAAGTGTTGACAACCTTTCAACGTTTTCAATTAAACGCAATTTTTTTCGTTCTCTCTTTTTCAATAAAAGATTCTTCCACCCCAATGCCACCTGATGGGTTTAGAGCAAGTGACAGCACTGATAAACAGTGTAAAAGTGATAAAGAAAATCTATTTTTGCTCAAAGATGTTGAGTAATACAATTTTTTTTCGATTTTCTGAAATAAATTACAATTACGTATAAAAATTGCTCTTAAGATAACATAAAAACACGTAATATGCGATTTATGTTACGACAAAAGAAGCGTGTGGCGCGATAAAGTCGTCAAAATAGATTTTTAAAAAGATGTAGCAAGTGATAATTCTTGTTGCAGTTATTCCCCACAAATGAAAATTAAACTAAAAATGATTTATTCAACTTTCATAATGAAACTTTCCACTTAATGAAACACAAATGTCAAAACATTAAATTACGGCACTAACTTAACCACTACGTACTTTGCGTTAATGATAAATTCCCACACTATTATCTTATCGTCTATGTGGCTCGAACCGCCTTAACCTCGACTACACCATCCTATCTGGCTCTTATTCCAAGTTGAGTTCAATTTGGTTCGGTTCAGTTTAACCTAACTTATCGCGTCACTGCAACTTGCACGCACCAAAAGTGCACATCAACCTAATCTCGTTCCATCCTGAAAATCTGGTTAAATATTTGCAATTAGCATTTTTAATTACAAATTAAAACCAATTCTAGATAGCCAAATTTTAAAGCTGTCTTCGCTAAACAAAACTTGTGTAAAGATTTCAGTAGGCGCATTCAAAAAGTGAAATTGAGTGTGTTGAGTGAGTGAGATTGGGATTTTGTGTTAATATTTGGATTGTGTTAAGTTTTTGTTTAGTGACGTCGTAATTGCCCATTGTAGCCTATGGTGATCCATAAACAACAAAGTTATCTAACCTAAAAATTCAGTTATTAATCCATAACAATTTCTTATTCGTGATTTCAGTCTCTTGCGGTTGAAAAATTAAATTAGTGACGTCAAATCTTGTTA